>JAOUZG010004505.1:7408129-7450937 GCA_026289955.1 Argiope argentata | reverse complement strand
GAAGAAAAAGTGTTTTATCCGATTCCCATTGTATTCTATTTTGTTTTTTTAACAGTATTCTTATTATAGTTCGTATAGTAAAAAAAAGTCATAAATTTAATACAGAATTCAATGGGATCATTATTGAAATATATTTAAGATAATACGATAGATTCTAAATACATTTGTTCTTATTTTCGATCTAGAAATCAATTGGAATTTAAAATGTTAGAGCATAAGATAAAATCAATACATATGAATATTTTATAATGGAATATTAACGTCATTTCGATATGAAAATAAAGGTTAAAATATAATTTTAACTTGAGAATAAATATACTCACTAACGAACAAAGCCTTTGTTGTATAAAGATATAAAAGATATTCTACATACAGTACCACATATTCATCATTAAAAAACAATTTTTAACGCATCATGTACTTTTTTAAAAGTGAAGTTTCTAAGTTTCCTTAAATGCCAACATCCTTAAATTTGGAAATAAATAATCTATTCTATATAAACATAAAAAAGAAGTAAAGCGCTAAAATAAAATTAATGTTTTGTGCGAATATGAGCTGAGATACATTTGGCTGTTTTCCCTCCACGTATAGAAACTGATTTCAGCTCGCATTTCATCCCGAGACATTTTAGGCGAATCCGACAAAAACAGCCCGACGTTGAAATAGCGTGCCTCCGCATATCATGATCACCACCGCATGGCATTAGGTAAAGAGGATACGTTACTACACTAATTGCAACTGTATGTAGTCCTTCCGCTAAAGGCATGGGGGAATCTAGGGACACACGTGATTTTAAGCGCAGCCACAACCAAAATTTTACCGGGATCGATTCGTGAGGGCAACTTAAACTTACAATCCTCGGCCTTCAGGGAAAGTGCAACAGAAAAGTCTTGATTTTTCGTGCAAAAATGGCTAGGCACCATTTTGCATGAAGGTGACAACATGCAATGCATGTCTTTCCTGCAAAGAAGGCATAACGTGGTCAAGAAAAAGGACGTCTTTCAGTGACCGTGCGTTCTTGCAGCTGAATGCAAGAGAGCGCTCTGCAAAAGGTATAAGAGTCTAGAGCAATGGAAATGCAGAAAAGAATCACAGTAGGAGAAGATAATGGCTTGGTGCGGAGAGTTTGTAGGGTTTAACGTCCTCCAGGTGCCACTGTCACCTTGCAGTGAAAAGCTGGCTTCTTTTGTCCATTTGATGTTTAGCAACCACTGTGGATCCCTCTCTTTTTACGCTAGCAGACCTGTACTGTATCTACCGATTATACATAAATGGTGAAGTCTCTTCATTTTGTTTGTGTTAAAATCCAAGATCATCTGTCACTACTTGGGCGCTCCTCCAACAGCTCGTTTCCTCAAAACATCGTGCAAAATACGTAACCAGTATCTTATTCGTCACTGGAATATCATATTCGCCGGCATTCCATTGAATGAAATAAAGATTTCCTGCACCTTCAGTCCTTTCTTCGTAGAAATTTTTTGCAATGCAATAATTGTGGATTCCCCTTTCTTCTAGGAAACTTTAACTCTCTTTCCTGATCTGCTATAAAGATAATATGCTGCTGCGATTGAATGGCGAATAGACCTCCTGCCAGGTGCATTATTACCTGTTTCATTTGCACAAAACGTTTCAATATGGTGTGTGAGTGTTTTTCCCCATTTATATATATATATATATATATATATATTCTAATGTCTCTCTGACCATATATATATATTCTAATGTCTCTCTGACCATATTCACTTAAACGTAATTTCTTTTCGATTGTGAGTGTCACTATATCATTAACCAATCAATTCGTCTATCCCATGAACAACCTCACGATGGGCCTTACAAGGTCTTGTCGAGAAGGGAAAAAAGTCTTCACGCTGGACATCCATGGCCAAAAACTGGATGTAACTGTAGACAGGGGCTCAAGCCAGCCTACTTATTGAAAGACCACCTTGATCCGGATGACATCCTTCCTCATACTCATCCTGAGTACAAAACCAAATATGAACCAATAGTCAGATTTCGCATTCTTCCTCCGGTCGAATAATAACCGACCCTCGGTTCCGAGGGTGAGCACTGTGGGTACCACTGTGTCATTACCCACTACGAAATCTGGCCGGCAAGAACTGGGCATTTCCTTCTCGACTCGAGAGCGATTATCCGACTACTTCTGTAAATCTTTTTATCTTTTTGGTTCTTGTTATATAAAAAAATATACTTGATGTTTTGAACATTTTAAGTGGATGAATATATCCATACGCCCACACAACTTTACAGGTTTTAATATGAATTTTAGATATTTGACGAAATTTATGATGCACTTTGTATTTTTCACAGATGACATTTTTTTTCTTCGCTAATTTAATTTATTTTTCTATTTTCAGTAAAAAATATTCCCGTGAATTTTTAATAGCAAAGCTATTTTTTCTTTTAAGATTCCTCCTTTGGATGAATTATTCTTATAACTATAAATTCATGCATTTTTGCTAAGATCATAAATTTTCATGATTTATAAAAGTTTATATTTTACATTTTTTAGGATTTATAACATTTGTAATGACTCGAGCTTTCTATACCTCTTTAGAAAAGGCACATACTCAAAAAAAAATACAGCACTCAGACTTTTCTTTAAATATCTATTCTAAATCTAAGCAAAAGCAGAAGACACCCTTCTCCGTCCGCTACACAAGCTCTTCTCTCCCTCTCCTTACAGAAACAAAAGCAACAACAACCCCAAAGGGGGTGGCGAACCTCGCCAATCGTTTCCGCAGGCATCGCCAATGGTAGCCAAACATCACACCTTTCCCCCAAGATAATGATTAATCTTAACTTAATTGTTATGTGAAATGAAAACATTTTGTCTACCATTGTGACGGTCTGCCGAAACGTTACAATATGCAAATATACAACATTTAAATCCACAATCAAATTTTCAAAAAAATTAAGCATGCAAAATTACCAAATAGAAATACAGTAAAATATTTATACATATATTAAAATTATAAATGAAAGTTCTATTTACTCCTTCAGATGGGCAGTCTAGATAACGCATCTGCATTCACCAGTCTGCTTCCTGGGCAATGTTCTATATCTAGATGATATCTCTGTAGAGCTAGAGTCCATCTTTGTAACTTAGATGACTGCGGAGCATTCTTAACGATGTAAGTCAGAGGATTGTGATCACTGATGATCCTAATAGACGCTCCAAAAATCCATGCTTCGAATTTCTTCAATGCCCATATTATTGCATAAGCCTCCCTCTCTATCGTTGGCCATTGAGTTTGGGCTTGAGTCAATTTCTGGCTCACATAGCAGATAGGATACTGCTTTCCGTTGTAATTTTGTGATAAACATGCTCCAACACCTATTTGAGATGCATCCGTGTGAATAAGAAAAGGCTGTTTCAACGATGGCGGATGAACTTCTGTAGTTTTTGACAATTTATCTTTCAGCTCTTGAAAGGATTCCTGATGCACTTCTTTCCAATCAAGGATTTCCGGTGCTCGTTTCTTCGTCAATTCTGTAAGGGGATGAGCAGTTTCGGCATAATTTGCAATGTAATCTCTGTAATAGTTCATCAATCCAAGTGCACTTTTCAGCTGAATTTTTGTTCTTGGTACTTCCAACTCTTGTATCGCTCTTGTCTTTTCTGGATCCGGTTGATGCTTTCCATAGCCTATTATGTGTCCAAGATATCTGATTTGAGCTCTCACAAATGAACATTCCTTCGAGTTTTCAGTGAAACCACATTTATCTAATTTCGTAAATATACAATCCAGATGTTGTAGATGAGTTTCAAAATCAGGAGAAAATATTGCAATATCATCAATATATACTCTTGCGAATTCACTACAATCTTTTAAAATATTATTTATGACTCTTTGAAATGTGGACGCAGAATTTTTAAGTCCAAACGGTAAAACATTGAACCGATATTGATCTCTATGAGTTTTAAAAGATGTATAGTCTTTACTTTGTTCTTCCATTGGAATAGCCCAGTATCCCTTTAATAGATCCAAGGTTGTGACGATGTTAGCTTTATCTATACTATACATTAAGTCGATAGCATTTTCCATTGGAAAATCATCTGGTTTCGTAACAGCATTCAGTGTTCGATAATCTACACTAAGTCTCAAACTCCCATCCTTCTAACTAACGCACACTACTGGATGTGCTATGTCGGCGTCGCTCTCTTCTATTAATCCTGCTTCCAATGATTCGTCCACCTGCTCATCAACTTTTTTCTTCAAAGCCTCCGGTATTCGATAAATATACGGCTTTTTCCTTTCCATATTTGGTACCAAGCGAATTTTATATCCTTCAACTTTTGCTTTTTTGAGTTTTCTAGTAAACAATCCTTGGTGTTTTTTAATTAGAGCTTTTATCTGTCTTCTCTGTAGTTCATTTAAATGCTCCAAATCAATCTCACTAATTTCACTTTTCTTCAAAGGCACAGAATAATCTTTCTCAGGAACTGTTATAATTTCTCCAAATTCTTCCTCGTCCTCAAAAATAACTCCCACTGCATTAACTCTCGTATGGAATTTTCGAATTTTGTTCACATGGACTCTCCTTTTTCCATCAGGTAAATTTGACTACATAGGCATGTGGAGGAACGACTCTGACTATTTCACCAGGTCGAATTCTCTCTTTAGTTTTTCGCATTCCCATGTGGGCACCAAAAATTGATTCATGCGCTAGCTTCCGCACTTGTTCCCATCTATCTTTAGGTAGTACTAATTTGGTTACCGGCTGTCCTAATATTTTATCTTTATGATAGAGAAGATCATCAAAAAATATATACCCATTTGTTTTCTTTTTCCCTTGACGGTAAGCATTCTTAAGTGACTCACAACTTATCTGCGCTATTCGTAAATTTACTACTTCGTCACTAGTTGGTTCCATCTCAGTTTCCGGTGTTGTCACATCATTAAGATTGTTGTTTTCGTCTCCGCTTACACTGTCCTGATCCCAACTGCTCTTTTCCGCAGGTGCGCTTAAGGGTTGTAATAATGAAAAACAAGCTGTTACTTCATTTGGGGTTTCATGCTTCATATTTGGCGCATTATCTTCCCTACTCTCTTCGTTAAAATACTCTTCCGTTGAACTGACCAACAATTCATACACATCAGGTGTTAATAAGCTGGGAACATTTAATTTATCTCCGTTGCGATCACTACCGCTCCAACTTCTATTTTTATTATTCCGCAATCTTGCCAGTTCCACTTCGTATTGTAATAACTCCATTCTTCTTCTATGGTTTTCCTCTGCCTGTTTTCTGTTTTCTTCCACTTGTCTTCTACTTTCCTCCTCTTGTCTTCTATTTTCCTCCTCTTGTCTTTTCCTCTCCTCTTCTTGCTTTCTAACTTCCACTGTAGAAACCAAATAATTTCTAACAAACTCTTCACCTTTCTTATATTCTTTTCTTTCAATTAGTTTATTCTTTAACTCAACTAACTTCATGTCAATCGTCGCTACTTCTCCAATTTCATTCAATACAATCACCAAATCTTCTTTTCTGACGTTCTTAAACATTTTTCTTTTTAAACTAGCAACAATACTTTACTAATCTCTGGTTCTCGAAAGAGAGCGTGTTGTAATGACTCGAGCTTTCTATACTTCTTTAGAAAAGGCACATACTCAAAAAAAAATACAGCACTCAGACTTTTCTTTAAATATCTATTCTAAATCTAAGCAAAACCACCCTTCTCCGTCCGCTACACAAGCTCTTCTCTCCCTCTCCTTACAGAAACAAAAGCAACAACAACCCCAAAGGGGGTGGCGAACCTCGCCAATCGTTTCCGCAGGCGTCGCCAATGGTAGCCAAACATCACAACATTAATACCCAAAATAGGCATTAAATTCATATTTTAACTATTTAAAAGCATATAAAAACATATACATTAGCTATATATAAACATACATATATTATAGTTTTAAAAATATAGACTATAGTTTTGTAAATCAAAGCTAAGTGGAATAAGTGAATAAATGTTTAGTCTGATGATCGGTGAATTTTATCCTATATCTATTATATACTGTATTTTAGATGCATATATTCATCTACTGAAATTTTTTGCATTAAAAATACAATTTTGAGGAACTTTAAGCTGCTGATAATGCATGGAAGAAAGTTGATTTGCATCAATCAGCGAATAAAATGCACCGCGCTATTACGAGGTATCTCGTGACTTTTGTCAACTCATTGCACATATTGGTAAACACAAAAATGAAACAGGAAAGGAATAAAAATAAGTAACTTTTACTCTCTATAAATAATGCATCAATTTTATTTATTTCATTTATACAACAAAACCTTCCATTTTGATTCTTTCAGGATAAGAGCAATCCTGCCTAAATTTCAATTCCAATAAAACTTTTTTTAAAAATCAAACATTTACAGGAATATTCTCAATAATATTTTAATCATCCCTCAACTAACAATTATTTTATATGCATAAAAAATTATTGCTGACGTCTAAAGAATTACTAAATACCATACATGTAAATATTGATAGAACAGAAAATGTCACATCTTCCATATCTCCTTTGAAATCATGATTAATTACCAAACTTTTAAACATGCAAAGACATTTCCTTTGGAAATTCATTCATTACAACATAATAAGCTTGTTATAAGAAATGTTATAGTTTATACAATTTTAAATATGTAGATAATTCCTTATAGAAATTTCAAGCATATAGATTCTAGTTATTAATTACCAGTACGTGAATGGTAATTTTAATTTTCATATGCGATGGCATGTAGCAATACAGTGTTAACTTACTAATTTTTTTCAGCAATTGTATGCACTTATGCCATATCAAAAATCAGTATAAATCATCTTTTAAAATTTTGATTAGGCGGCCAATAAGTCTATCGATAATCATATTTTTTTTATTAATTATTGAATTTTAGTATTTTTTTATTTAATGACTTTCTATTTTAATTTGACAGCACTTCGAAAAAAATCACAGGAAACGGGCCAAAAGACCTAAATGAAAAATCTTTTTTTTTTTCTGCTTCTCTGAAAAAAAATATACAAAAATAACAACCATTTCGAGAATCAGTTTTAAAAAAACTTTTTGTCTTTAAGGATTAGAGTACTATTGCTATTTTTTTAACGAATTAAAATTATGTGCATTACGAATGCAGTAGTTTTAAAGAAACATGGAAATGAGGAAAATAGAATACAGTCAGTGAAATTACAGAAATGTTTAGTTTTGTCATAGTTAATGCAAGTGAATGGAATTGGAACTGTTTAATTTTTTCTATATATTCCTAGGGATATTTTAAACACACAGCTTAGTTTTCAGCCTGAAGCTGGTGCAAACTGTGGATAAATAATACTAAGGAGGATTTACTTCGGAATACTTGAGGAAATTAACAAAATTTCAAACAATAACAACTGTTTTTTAAAGAACTTGGAATTGTTTCAAGTTAGTTTTGATAAAATTTTGAAATTGATTTTTGAATTTCTTTATATGTTAGGTTTGGAAATATTTTGTATTATTCGTGGGCTCACGATAGAATTAAAATAAATTTAAATATTTTGATAATAATTTAGTTCAGTAATCAATGATATTTAACTGTTAGTTAAAAATAATTAAATACAGCTTGTAGTAAATTTTAATTTCTTTCACCAGGCAGAAAAATTTTGGTGTGGGCAAATTTCGTGGGATGTTTAAAATATTAGCACTAAATGTCTAACGAAGGTTTAGACAATTTCAAAGAATAGAAATAAAGTTTTAGCGATTTAAAGTCTTATTCTAATCTTGTAAAGAAAGCTTCCTGAATACTTACAAAGATTTAAAATGTGATGGAAAATAAATAAAACAAAACAATTACAGAGTCTTTAATGTCATTTTTTGGTTAGTCAATTTTATATTATGAAGCAATGAAACTCGCCCATAATCATTCATTATATTTTAGTTTCAAGTTGAAGATTTTGCCGAATGTCTGAAATCGCTAGTTTTTTATTCTCATTCTTTTACATTCGTTCCAAAGCCATTTAATGTCCATACTTTAATCGTTTCACAGGATTGACCTGAATGGTGAAAGCACTTGAGCGTGTCTGTATACAAAAAGATTCCCAAAAGACGATTGTCTGAGACATTGAATCACAAAGCGGAATAAAACTGCTTGTTCAGCATTCTTCCCCTTAGCGAAAATGAACATTACTTACTATTAGGCTGTAATGGCATGAAAAGAAAACTTCTGAGCTTAGATATAATATAGAATCGGAAAAATGAATAATCAGCCGGCTTCATTTTGGCGCCATTCAATGAGTATTCATAATAAAAATGCTTCATTCGAAAGGAATTGATGTATTCAAAAAGAATTTTGAACGATAAATTTCTTATGGTGAAGTATAAAATAAGAACAGACCAAAATTTAAAACAGAAACATCTATTTTTTTTTTTTTTGCTAAAGCTCAAAATTACACCTAGAGCTGTTCCTGGGCACCAAATTTCGTTAATGTAGGTCTACTACATTCCAAATTATTAACAAATTTTATCATTCTAATGCTGAAATAAAATTTCGGAATTCTTTTCATATCTTGAAAAGTATATAGTTATTGACCTGAACTCCTTTTGTTATGAAAATATAAATAATTTTACACATATTGCACATACGATTATTTTTAAAAAGTAAATTTTAATATACATAAAAATTTAAAATTAAAATATTTTTAAAGACTAAATGTTTAAATTTTGTCATAAATTGAAAGACAGGGGCGTCATTTTTTGTTCATTCCCTTTGCGTAGTTTTTTCTTATGTTTCGTGTCACTTCTGAAATGACGCATTTAGAGAGACACCCACAAATTTCAAAATATTTGAGTTCAAATCCACTGATATTGATCACATTCTATTCCTTGACTCAAATATCAGAAGAATGTATACAAAATATTTCGACACTGACAAAAAGTATGAAATTTGAATTTGAGAAAAAGGCTTCTCAATTCCTTAGTATTTTATAAATATTTCCCACTTTTAAAGGTGGATCATATTCAGTATATTGATGTCTAGCTAAAATCTTTACTCATCGGTGCATATAATGTCCCAGAGATTGTCAGAAATTACTAATAAAACTGACTATTTACTTTTACAAACATACTTACCCAATTTTTTTTCATTACAATTAATTCATAGCAAACAAAGAATTTTCTAACAAGTGATTTTTATTTATTTAAATTTATTGATGTTTGACTATGTAAATATTTTGTAGAAAAGTCCTAAATTATTATAGTTATTATAAAATTGTTTATAATCATAGATAGTATTTTTTTAAAAAATCAGACATAAATACATTATTAGACAGTGAACTTTGTAATAATTTTTGAAAGCAAAACATAATGTTACAATTATGAAATGTTGCTTCTCAGCACAAATAGTTTAATCACTGAAAAGACCGTTTCACCACCCATTCTATTGGATGCTGATCGGGTACCGAGTCATTTATTCCAGTGCTTGGCGACCATTTGGCGACAAAATACTAAATTCCTTAAAGTTCCAGAATTTCATTGATAGATCTTATGGGAACCAGGATATACCTGATTTTTTTCAGAACTTTCCAACTCCGAGAACAATAAAAGACCCTCGGTCTCAAGCTGAAATCAGTTCTGAAGTGAGTCGAAATCGTAGAAAGAGTCAACGGTGCATGATGAGTCCGGCGAAGAGCAAGCGTTGTGTGGATCTCAGGCGACTGCTGAATTCAGCTGTGTGTTGAGTCCCGGTGTTTGTTGTGAAAGCAGCGTCGAGTCGTGCGTGGAGTAGTCAGTCGTTTAGGAATGAGTTGGTAGTTGGATGCAGCTAAAGCGAGGCGACACTCTGGATAGACCGTAGAGTGTGGACACGAAAATCTTTTCCTCCTGCTTAATTCTGTTTGCCCACTTTGTGTGCTGTGGTTGTTATTACTATCGATTACTACTTGTGAGCCGCTGTGCGTTGCATTGTGGTGCGGTATGTAACCAGCTTACGTCTTGGCAGCATACTTTTGTCTGCGTCTATGTCTATGCTATGTGTATTTTATATGTTGCAAAAGCTTTATGTTCCTGTGCTGCTCAGTTAAGCCCTGTTCATGGTGATGAATTTTCTAGTTTTGTGTTGCTCCGATAAAATTTGAACTTCAAATTAAAGTGGAAATAATTTAACTTCAATTAATGAAAAAACATTTTTTTTTCTTTAAAATAAAAAACATTATTTTAAATATAAGAAAGCAAAGTCTTTTAGCATTGAAATTTTATTTATAGCACAGAATATTTTTCGTATTTTATGCAACATTTCAAAGAATTAATAAATAAAACTTTCCCCAATTCTTCGTAAAATTTATTTTTCGAAGGATTTAAATTATATAAATAATAATATTTATATAATTTAAATCACTATCACTAAATATGCTTCAAAAAATTAAGAAGACCACAATATACACAATCCTTTTTTCTTTAAAGAATCATATTTTGCAAAATATTCTTCACAATTTTAAATTAAAAAAGAAAACTTTTCTTTCTTCTCAGATCAAATTTGACCGAAGTATGACGATTTCATCACTACAGTTTCTTTTTTTTTAACTCAACAATTTTTAAATCCTAAATCAAACGGCTTTCTGAAAGTTCTAGTTCTGAAAGTTCTTCATATTCCTCAAAGAATATAATCCCTTATATTCTTTGAGGAATATGAAGTGATCTAAATTTATATATTGTTTAAGAAATTGGTATTCAACTTTTCATAACTCACACATTTTTAATAGCATTAGAGTGGATCTTTCTTTTTATTTAAATATATTTGAATTTGGTTATCAATTAGTTCGCTGGAAACCCCGGTTTTATTTTATTTTCTTTAAATCTTTTCAGTGATCCAACCAACTTATCAGACATTAACGCTGTGCTATTTTAATTTTTCTAATGTGGGTCTTGGTTTATAATGTACAGACATCTCTATAGTGGACATTAGTCCCATTACCAAAACAAAGACTTTCACTCAGGAGGTTGACGATGTGAAAAGAAATGCTTGAACTTCAGCAGAACAACTTTGGAGTACAAAACAACTCTTGAAAATGAGGCAAGAAAAAAAATCACAGAAAATTTGCCCGATTATTAAATTGGTGTTATGAAAAGGACAATATTTTAAATTATGAAACGGTGAAAGATTTTTTTTTCTTTGTGATAATATGTTCGAAGTTACTATGAGTGAGCATAAAAATTTTGTCTATGCTTTGATTAAATTTCTAACTAAAGTTTCAAAAAAAAATTGCTCTTTGGTACGCATCCTGACTTCTGAAGTATAAGCGTAACAAATGCAGTGCCCGGGCCGAACGGTCTGCCCCGTAGAGCGCCGACACAAGCACACGCATTCATCTTGATTGTTTTAGAATCGATAAAACAATTACAAATTAAATATCTTTTCAAACAGTAAAACTATTAAATAAATTTCTAAAACTATTAAATGTGTATTTTCAAAAAAACTACAATTATTCCATCTGATTGAAATTTTATTTAAAAACAGGGTTTTCAATATCCAAAAAAAAAAAAACAGCAAGAGGCTACAATTGAAGAAAATGCATAAATCGATGAAGTTAAAGTCAATACGCCGTATTTTTATAATGTGGGTCGCCATTTCAAAATGGCCAATGCACATGCCATCGAAAAATTTTCATTTGTGCTCAACGACTGTCATCTACAATCTAAGTACACATAGTTTCTTTCTTCTTTTTATTTTGAACTCGGCAATGCTGCGTTCCTTTACATTCATTGTGAAAGCTGAGATTTGATCGTGTGCATTGGAACAGCGCCTCGAAGTCCGAGTTTTAAGTTAAATACGAAATCTACATAATATTCTTTCTGTAAAAAATGAGCTGATCAGCTGTTGATGTGTATACGAATTATTAAATTTGGAATTAAGTATGAAATTGAAGGGTTATATGAAATTCAAACACATTTTTATTGTCATTTCTCGAGATATCACGTACTTGTTTTGTTGCTGTTGTCTAAGTTTTTAATTCTTTCAGATGGATATGAAAGACAGTTTTTTAAAACTTAGCACAACTTCTTAAGTCAAAAAAACTTTATAATGCCTTGGTCAGAAAAGCAATCAATGAATTACTTAATAATCCATTACTGAATGATTGCAAATTATTTTTCATAAATTTTAATTCAGAAATCTGAATCTAATTTTTAGTTTATTCGCTTTTAATTTACTCTCGAGCTTAAGATATTTTATCTTCTGTTCCTACTCGTTTAATTAATGGCGATAAATAATATTTTTTCTTATACATTAAACAGCACCGCTCTAAACAAGAAACAACAAGAAAAGAAATATATATATATATATATCAGATGATGTGTAATGGAACTCGGAAACGGATGTTTATGACAAGCCATGAAAGCTGTTGAGGGAAAATTATTATTTTTACGAAGAGAGTTCACCGAGAATCATTCATTTAAGCTTCATCAACCGATGAACATTAAAAAATGATTAAAATGTAACCGAACCATTTTATGTAAGACTTTTTTTTCCGGAGATGTAAAGACAATATAATGCCCTTGTTTAAATATCGAAAAAATGGCAAGGCTGAGCCAAGTTTAAGCTCGGGGTGCATTAACACCTTATTTACCAATCACCTCCCGTTCCATTCTAGAAGAATGGGGAAAAATTGTTCGTTAAAAAGGCCCAAGGCAATATCTCGAGAGTTAAAAATATCTTCATTGTTAATTAAACTTCTTGCCAGCCGAGGTTCCACTTTATTCTAAACTTTCTTGCCGCGACCCCGGTCACGCTCATTCCAAACAATTGTCGACGACCCCTTTTAAGCCGAATTCCCTTCGATTTATTTTCGAATTACCTCAGGGAGGAATTTAACTTACAGTTTCGTAATATTGACTTCAGATCTTTCAGTGAGATGAAATATACGATTCTACTCGCCACTTTTGAAGCAACCCTTCCGCCTTAAGGTGAATAACTCCTTTCGGGTGGTGAGTGGTCCTCTAATCGACGCATTTCTTAAAAACTGCATTTAAAGCACTTCACTAATTGTTACCTCGCCCTTATCATTGATTAGAAAGAGCCCATGAAAAGGAAATTATAGCATTGATGACCCTTTCGTATTCACATAAAAAATACTTCAAGGAAACAGTTGTGATTTTTTTTAATTTTAAATACATTTACATTTAGATTAAAATATTTTTTAACCTCTGTCTTTTCATATACTTTATTTGGTAAAGTTGGTTTGGAAATTCACTTTCAGTCTCGATAAGTGAGTGAAACATTTTTATCGAGCGTTAACAAGTATTTACAATAAACAGGAGCCCTGATGCGCAGGAGGACGGCAGGTGTTCGGAGCAAGGCACTGAGGTCGTCTGAGGTCTCTTTTCTGCATTTTCCCATCGGCTCTAAGCTCGAATTGGATGGAGCGGCGACTCCGGCTCGAAGTAAGTGCTTTTTTTTTTCACTCTTCCCAACAGGAAACAGAGGACGCGTTGCAATCATCAAAAAAATTCTGCCTCGGCAGCGTGAGGAATCTGCGTACTCCCGAGCTCTCTCTGAGTGCAACAAATTCGATTGTGGAACTATATCTGTCTATAAAGATCACTCAAAAAACGCTTTAATGTAAATAGATGAAATTTGAGAAGTAATCTCTAAATTGATATCAAAATTTGAAAGACAATCATACAAAGCAAGAGTGAAGGGTTGCCCGAGTATCGTTGAACTCGATTACCACAAAATGAAAACAGTCAGGAACATAAAATCCAGTGAAGAATTTAATTTTTTAAAATACAGATATATCTCAAATTCAAACACAATCAGTCAAAGGATGGATCGTCTGCCGTTCTCTATTTTCAAAAGTCTGCAAATTCAGAATTGCAATCACTTAAATAAATTAAACATGGTATGTGATTTAGTCATTACCATTGAAGTTTATGTCAAATTTTAGTTCAATTGACGTGCAAAAAAAATCCTTGCATATTCTATTTTGGGGTATTTGCATATTAACTACACGTCAGTTATTAATGGCAAAAAAATACAATCACTATAAACCACACGCTAGATTCAGTAATGTATTTATTTCCCGCCATTGAATTTCGCCAATTTCATGCGAGGCATTCGCGGTCCTTCCAAGGTGTGCCATTTTACGTGAGAAGAGCGGAGGGGAACACTTTGATCGTAGAACATACGATAAAGTTTTACGTCGATCCCTCCCGCTGGCTTCTCTTTGGTTGAGTGCGACCACTTGAGATATCGCTTTCTGTTCCCATTTATGGAGAGTAAAAACAGTGCACTTTCGACTCAAATGTTTACGTCACGGCTCAGAGATAGAGACCATTGCTACGTAATTTCTCTATCAATTATTTACCATTTTTTTCCTTGAATTATCATTTATTTAATGGCAATACTTCCATGAAAATAGGGTCCCTAGTAAGGGGCATCATGTAAAGGGCACTAAAAATTTCTTTAATGATCTAAACTAATTTATTGCTTCAGATGATCGAAGAGCCTGACTTCGTTTTTTGCGTTAGATGACTCATTCTGCTGTCATTCGTCCTACACTGTTTCATTCTATTCCACTGCGTATTTTTTGCAGTGTCAGTTGTATTATCTCCAACTTACCGAAACTTTCTGTGAAGAACGGAAGCACTGAAATGGATTCCGCCGGTGGGTTTTCAATAATTAATGCCGCGCCGCTGGAGAGGATGCCTATTCCGCTCTTATTGCGAGCTTAAGACCAGTTCTCGTTTCGGTCTCTTCAATCCGTAATGGAGAAGACGGAGAAGAGCCTTATTAAGAAACTTTGCAAATGAGAGCGCAGACACTGCCCGTGATGCGATTTAACTGATTCCATCGCTTCGAAAATTAAAATGGAAGAAAGAACATCTTACCGTTCGTATTGCGAGCGTCAAAAAATAGGTTTGCCCATTCTTATGAAAAGCAGATTGTGGCGTTAGAAAAGATTGGCAGAATAAAAATCAATTCATGCCTGCGGTAGAAAGAAAAACGCCTTCCGGCAGAATATCATTTGATGAGAGAAGGCATTTACTTACGCAGCGAGACGAAGCGAGAGAGTGCGTTGAAGCGTTGTCTTCTTACCCGGTGGAAATAGCATTTGGTTTATCCTTTTTCGGATCGTCAGATAATAATGAACAGGAAAGTTTCCCTTGCATCACAAAATTTTATTTTACATTAATACAATGATGTACAACTTTCTTGCAGCACAAGTTGAAAAGAAACGAAAATTATTTTTCTTTCCACACTTTTCTGCCAAACCCATAAAAAATGTCACCTTTAAAACAAAAATAAGTACAACTTGTTAATGAGTAGAAGTTTGGAAAACGGGAGAGACTGATTTACATTTGCGTAATATTTGGAAAAAAAATTAATATTTTAATTTTCTTTCGTTTTTTTAGTGGTAGTCATTTGCTCATGTTACTGAATGGTTTACCCTCAGAAGCTACTGCACCCCACTTTCCGCGGTAAAAAGCGGACACGACATCATCATCATCACTGAATGGTTTCTGTAAATAATTGAGAAGTTTTATAATTTAGGAGGTTAAAGCGGATTGCGCTTGTAGGTGTGTGTTGATTGCGGTAGGCCCGAACCCCGAATCTTATGGTTAGTAGCCGAGTAACATATCCGTTGGGCCAAAAGTGCACTCCGGTCCGAGGGATGTTATCTGGCTTATATGTAGAGCAATCACCACAATAACACTAAATCATGAAAGATATTAACTATCTGATTATCTCTCTTAAAATGATAATCAGATAGTTATGTTTCGAATATTTCTTATTTTTTGGGGAAAAAAGCATAGCGAAATGAAAAAATATTTCATAAATACAAAAATAATTAATTTAAATATAATTGAGGAAATATAAAATTTTGTTTCATAAATTTAATTAAAACTATACGAAATTTTAATAAGAAAACATTCATTCATTGAAAGAATATTGATTAAATATCTTTTAAATATCTAAATTGCTACAGTGATTTAACAAGCTGTAAATTTTATTAATATAAAAGAAAATTTTAAATATTTTCTACTTTTAATAAAATTGTGCAAAATGGCATAAACTTTGTATTAATACAATCAAAAATAAAAATTTTATTTGATATAAATATTTTTGTTTTCTATTTTCACAAAAGTTATATTTTATTCTTTCAACATGTATTCTTTTTTCAAAAAAAAATATGGAATGGCTATTATTTAGAAAAAGAACTTATATTTTTTCGAATGTCTAAACCTTTCTAAGTAAGCGTAAGGACGCGTCGCCCAATGAACGGAAATCCATCCAGCAGTGAACGGACGGACGGCCGCATCGAGCCACTGTCAACACATTCATAACGCCCGAACTGCTCGACTAATTGCATCATCCGAGTAATGTCGCCATGACTGTGACAGTCTTGCAATTAACTGTATTAATAAAACTTCTGCTCCATCGAAAGCGAATGAATGAATATAGAGCTTGAATAAGAGCTAGCCGTCCAAGAAAACAATGTGAAGATAGTAGCAAAGCGAAAAAATGGTGTTTTTCTAAAAACGAAAATTGAATTTCTCCTTATTTTAGAGAAAAATTTATTTTTTAATCAGTTACATCATAATCATTTTTGTTCTCTCTTTTTTAATAACAGCAGTATATTAAATGTTTGGAATATAGGTCGGAAAAGTTATTGTCTAAAATGACAGGAAATGGGTGTTTTGTTATAACAATTGAGTAATTCGTTTTCTAATCATCGCAGCAACAGAATATGTTGTGTTTTTTAATGAAAGAAAAAAAATGAGGCTTATTGAACAATAAAGAATTATATATTTATACAATATTTCATTTAATTGGTTTTTACTTAATTTCTTTACTGTTGCACTTTGTACGTATCGCATTCACTTGTACGCGGAAAGCGGGACAGACAAACTATTCAATAGATACTTTCAAAATTCGATAGAAATCTACAAATTGTTGTTTAAATATCAAGGTTCATTCATTTAATTCAAAGTTTATTGGATTTATCATCTTCACAAATAAAAAAAACTGACAAAATTACGAAAAAGAATTTTTTTGAAGGTATGAGAGTTAGAAAAGGGGAGATTTTTTAAAAACTTTTCTAGTCAATTTTTTTTAATAATTGCATCGTTTACTTTTACGTTCTGTGTAAACTGAAAAACTAAAACAATAAGAGAAAAAAGCCTCTTCTCTAAGTGTGCGAGAATATATAAAATATTTTTTTAACAGGCTAAGGGTTTTTTAAATTAAAAGGAAAAAAAGAAAAAAAAAAAAAACTTAAGCCACAATAACAATCAAAAAGAAGGTAAAGATCCTCCTTTGAATCAGTCTTGAGTACTCATTTTATTAAAAATCAAACGTCAAGATGTTTAAAATTTCAATTTATCTAAATTATTTATTTAAACCTTTGATGTTATTACAATCTGTTTCTATGACGCACGTTTTTATTACATTTTCCTTTATATTGAACTGAAGCATATCCTTGCAAATGGTTGCAGAACTTATTTTTCAACTTGAAAAATTATGTAGAACTTTTTATGCAGCCGACGTAGATTATTGGGATTGAGAAAAAAAAAATGTCTTCAAATGAATGAAAGAGACCTCGAAAGAAATTTTAAGAAGAGCAATAATTGTAAGCATTAAACGAATGATAGTGAAACAGAAATCTAGACTAAAAAAATTTCTTCCGCCGAAGCTTTCAAAAATAATTTAGCGGTCATAGTTTAGTATTGCAGTCGTATCTACAGATCAAACCAGATGCGATAAAAACTAAATGAGCGATTATTCTATGGGAATATAAATTTCATACTCTTCATTTTAAAAAACTGAATATGCTCTAAAAAGACATTTAGAAATAAAAATAAAAAGAAGGAATTTTAAAGCCCCTAAATGGGTTGATAGTAATGTGCATCGACATTTTGCATTTTATCATCGATGTTTCGATACAGTACGTATTTTTTAACGAAATAATTTGATTAAAATAATTGAATGGATGAGCCAAACAAAAATTACAACACCTTATTTTGATAAAATGAACACATTTACATTCAATGCTTGTATGGATACCTTCACTTCAGCTAATAATGAAAACGAAGGATCGTTCGATAAACAGCCGCCGAATTCGGCACGCGCGTGATTTGGAGAATAAGAACGCGAATCTTGGAACAGTTTTTCAAACAGTTTATTAGAATTCGGGGTTTCAATTTGGTTTAATTAAATGTTAATTAAACCAAAATTATTTGATTTTTTACTGTAATGAATTATGAACATTTATTCTACAAAAATAACTTTTGAGCCCTTCCAAGGTTTAGAAAATGATACTTTTAACTGTACAAATTTAACAGCAATGCCGAGTTTCCCAATATTTTGGGAATTAAAATCTTTGCAAAACTTGATTTTAAAGAATGTATTTCATTATTTACGCGAAATTCAAATTATTTTCTTTATTTCATCAAATATTAAACGCGTGATTTTCTTCCATCATTTAAAACTAAAGAAGGTTTCTTTTTAATGTATGGATAGATTAAAAGATAAATAGAATTGAAGTTGCAATACCATGAAATTTATAAAATAGATGAACTGAGCATTTAAATTTCGAATTGCTCTATAATACATTGGAGCTAGTCTCCTTATAAAATGACATGGTGAAAAGATAAAAACCACGGTAATTAAAATAACACCGATTTTAATACCAGGTAATTACGTAGAATTACGAATGAAATAATACGTGAACTATTCACTGGAATTCTAAAAAAGTATCTCCAGTGAAATATCTAGTTACCAATGATGATTAGTCTTAAATAAATTAATCGAATAATATTTTTAAATTCTAATATAGTATTTCTAATTTCAAATAATTTTAAAACCTTGTTTCATGTAATTAATTAATATATAATCAACTATTATGCAATATGATGATAATAAATTGAACTCATAATACAAAACGAAGCAGAAAAATTTGTTGAAAGTACGCAAATGTTAAAAAAATTAAGCAGTAATTGTTTTAGCTTTCAAATAACAGTAATTTTGTACAAAGAAAGGTACAAAAAATGAATGAATTTAAAATAATGATTTCCTAAACAATCTTTCATTTTATGGAAATATTATGAATTATGATTAAATATCCTTATTCTTAAAACAAAAATAGACAATTGTATGCTTGACATCAGAAAAAATCCAGCTACGGGAAAATTTTATTATTAACAGTTATGCACAAAGGCTTATGTGGCTTGAGATGTAGTTAAAAGGCGCAGTTTCGGAATGTGTCATCTTGTTAAATAGGCATCTTGAGATATATCTATTGTCTGCAGTTTTAATTTTTTTTCATTTGCTTGCTTAAACAGTTTAATAAGAGAGGATATTTTTCACAAACACATTTCCGTTCATTTTTCATTTGAACGAATTCATTTATTTTATTTAACATTTATTGAATGACCCTCTCACATACTTCTGCATTTTGAAATTTCGAAAAAAAAAAAGAAGCACCCCATACCTTTGTAACAGAAAAATATTTGATTTTTCAACTAATATCATTTCGAATTCAAAAATCTAAAAATATCAAAAATAAATATTTCGTCATTAGATAACAATGCAGCGATGATTGTTTTCTTAGTAAAATTTAAAAAATTATTTCAAAGAGTTACTATAAAGTTTGACTTCACTTTCATTTTGATTTGGAATGAAATTACATTCTATCCGTTTGTAAATAAGGTATTTTTGAGAATGGAAAGGTCTGGAAGAACTGGCGTTTTTTTAAAGCTATTCTTTAAAAAAGACTTTCCTTTTTTTGTTTTTATAAGAACTTGAAGGCGTGATTACATTCAGTTATCGTCAATAACGTTACCATGACAACCGCTGATAGTCCAATTTCTGTTGCCGGTTTCCCTTGAGAAATAAGGCTTACTGATAATGTCATAAAACTGAAATCTTTGTTTTTACTTTCTTTTTTTCAGCGTGCTCATCTTTCGGCAATGGTATTAAATAAAAGACATATATGCGAAGAATTGGCATACAATAAATTACAAATTTTGCTGCTCACTCTGAGCAGTATTTTAGAATTGAGCTTGAAATTTCCAAGTGTGAAATCCTGCCTTTTATTGTTTCCAGATGAAACTAATATTTCGCTTAGATCGGATTTATGTGGTTCATTACATCGTTAAAAATAAGGAATTCACTGCCCTTTACAGACAACATCAATTCCAGTTAAGTGTTTAATTCTTTTTTTAGCACGTTAAAAGTTTCGTTTCATGAAACTTTTAAATTTTTTATCTCTTTCTACAGTCATAAAATTCCTATTGGAAACATGATTTTACGGATGACAGTTGATAATTTTTAAAATTTTCTGGTTTCGATTCCAGTCATGATATAGAGATTTACGCGTTGTTATTTTAAAATTTTCTAGGGAAAAATGATGGTATGAAGGATCTTACAACGCATGCTCTGCTTCGACCTGTACGCACCTTAACTTCTAACAACTTTCTCAATGGGTTCTCTCTAGCACATTATAAAAGACCGCTGTTGTTTACTATTCAAATCCTTCCAGGTATCAAATTGTTTATTTACTTACGTTAAATGGAAAATATATAAAACAATAGACACACACACACACAAACACACAAACACAAAGAGAGAGAGAGAGAGAGAGAGAGAGAGCCGATCTAAGAAATTTGACGGAACTATAATATTTTCTTTCCAATTATTTTAAATCTGAAAGAAATCTTAATAATAGAAGAAGGTGTGTATCAAACTCTCTGTTATATACTTGGGTTACAAAATTCCCGAGCATGGCTTATAGAAAAAGGCAGAAATTCAAATAAAGCAACATACTTATGGCTTAAGGGAAACAAAGAAATTTCTGATGACAATAGAAAACCTTTAAAAATATTCCTATTTAGAAGAGTAATGAAGTATCTCAGATCATTCTCCCTTAAATTATATTTCTTGTTCTTATAGACAGAATGGTTACTATTTCAGGTTTTTTTCAAGTGATATTATACTCAAACAAACACTTTTCCTTATTATCATTTTTCAGCTTAACAATATTAGAACTTGCCTGATCAAAGGAATATCAAAATTTTAAAGTTATTGTATATGTAATTTTATATGATTTATTTTTTTTACTCTATTCCTAATTTAAATATTTCGATTAAATATTATTTTATGAAAATGCATACCATGAATCAAAGATGCATTGTACCCCCCACAAAAGTTTTTAACTAAGTGCTAAAATGCTTTTAAAAGAATTTTCACTGTTATTGCATATTAAATTCTGGTTTTGCACCACAATGTGCTTTGACTTGCTTATATTTAGTTTCAATTATTTTCATATCATTCAGTGAACAAATGCTTCAAAAGTAGAATA
The DNA here is from genome assembly GCA_026289955.1 of Argiope argentata. Taxonomy (NCBI): domain Eukaryota; kingdom Metazoa; phylum Arthropoda; class Arachnida; order Araneae; family Araneidae; genus Argiope; species Argiope argentata. The sequence continues at coordinate 7,429,599 of JAOUZG010004505.1, read as the reverse complement.
ATTCCTTTTACAGGGCAATGTCAAAAAAGGAACGCTTATACACTGCATACGAATGTTAAGCAAAATACAAGCGCATCCAAAAGTATTCGATATTCACTGCAACTATGTTGTTTATTTAGGTGAATTGCTCTGGTATGAGTTTAAGTTTTTTTCAATCATAAGAGTATTTGAATCTTTATTTTAACCTCCGGAGAGGATGTAGGTTTTATTCGGTTTCCTTAATTATCTCCGGGAGCCAAAGAAATCCACCCTTTAACTCACTTTGAAGGAACAGCTGATCAAAAAGCATTTCGACCATGACTGAAGTCATAGTATGAATGACCTATGACTTAAGAGTTATGTCCCTCATCAAGATCAGAACATTCAGTCTTTCTAGAAAAACTATCTTTGATGAATTTCATTTTTGGAAACGGAATGAATAAAATTCTGCAAAAAATAAATTTAGCTCTCATACGCTTCAACAAAGATGTCCGCTTTTTTCATATATCATAAGATATATAGATTCCCCAGGTTAAAACACATTTTGTTGCCGAAATTTTTTTTTAATCTTTCGTGTACGTTTTTCACGTGCTGCAACCGAATATGACCTTAGTGTATACTACGTCAATTATTGTTTTTAATATTCAATAATGCTATTATTTTAAATGATTGATCAAGCTGAGAGTATAGGTGTTAAGATAGCGAATAATATTAAAGATTTTAATTGATACAAAAATGCAGCAATTATTCCATAATTGAAACCTGAACATCAGAAGAATCAAATGAAAATGAGGAAGGAAGTTATATTATTCCTATCTTTTGTTTAACCTTCACGAATGAATTTTTTTTCGCTGCATATTTGAAGATGACAACCAAAATTCCTCAATTAAACTAGAATTCTTTCTTTTTTTGGTATATTCCGTTTTTCAGTGAAGCAAACTAAACATCTAGGCTCGGGTTACGGATGTTACTTCAAACAACCTTTTCCTAAGCAAATTTCAAAAATATTTTGTGTATTTTTTTAAGAAATGCAATCTTTTCGCAAGCCGAGAATAACTACAGCTAAATTAGAAATAAGAAGAATAAAAATTACCATTTCATAATTTTTCTTCGTTATCAGCTTATTATTGCAGAATTTTGTTTAACATAGAGTAGTGAAAACGTGTTTTTTCAAATGTTTGCAGCTTCTTTCAATAATTGCCGAAATTTAAAATTCTTTTTACCTTGGTATTAATCATGATTTGTTTTTCTATCTCGGAGTAGATATTTGAATCGGTGTAATCGTTTGACTCCATGCTCTCATAATCCTTTGCCAGTGCATTTAAGTATTTCGAGTCTATATTCTGAGAGTGTTGATTAGGAGCTTATTATAACTGACGCTTCAAAAGTTGTTTTGCCAGATAAATGAAAATAACTTTTCATTTAATTAGTGCTCAGAAGGCTTTCGATATCATAAATAAACGGTTTGCCCGGTCTCATTCGTCTAAACCTGGAATTCCTTCATTCTAATTGATTTGGCAAATATTGGAAATTCAAAGTCACATTTTTTCCCTCCTTATTATTCTCCTTATTAAAGAAAGAAAGTTGACGTAGTCGAGATATTTTAAGCAGTTGTTTCATTAACTCAGACTGAATTTGCATATGAAGCGAGAGGTTTTTGCCTCATCAGATTAAGTATTCAAGAAAAAGATTTCTTTCTCCAGGAACTGTGTTCTTCCAGAGGTCCTTTATTTCATATCTGCTGGTTATTGTTTGATTCTGCTAATATTCTAATATAAGAAGTATATATCAGAGTGGGAAAATTGTCCTAAAAAGCAATTAGTATTTACAATATTTTTTTAAATGCTAATACCATTTGTCATAAATCACTGATCTAATGTGTAAGAATTTTGTATATTTTAGAGCAACGCAATATTATTCGGATGAAATACCCATGTTTTCGATATTAAATAATAATTCGTTTTAAGTAAACTCTATTACGGAAGAATAAATAATTATTTATCAGAGAATCTCTTTTCAATAGATTAGATATTTATTGCATGCGGCATTAAATATAAAGGAAACCATTCAAAGCTGACTCACCAGCCTGTTGTCGCGTTTCTACTCTCATCCGTCATTCTCTTTCCCTTTCTTGACAATTTTTTTCAGTTTCCTCATCAATGACTTTTCCAGATGAACAGAGTATTGTGAACAAATCAAATTCGCTATTACGTTTTGTATTCAGAACACTAATGCACTGTCAATGGTGTTAAAAGGGAAACTACCACAGAGTGTTAAGACGAAATCTCTCTATTCCTTTATTCCGAGTGAGATTGTTTTCAAAAACCCTTAAGTAACAAAAGAATGGCCAAAAAGTAAAACGTTGGAGTCATAAATATGGAGATGAAAGTTTCATCAACTCATTCAATGATTTGTAATTTTATTACCTTATACAAATCTGAGCCCCTATAACACAAGTTACTGAGTCTTTCCCAAAAGAAGAAGAACACTTCGAATACCATAAAAAATTTTCCTGAATTCATCCAAAGCAAACTAGAAGGCAGGATATTTTTTGTTCGAGCCGATGTCGAAAAACAGGTAAAATATAAAATTTTAGCTTTGAATGGAAGCACAGAGGTAACCATAGAAATAATTCAGGCTAGGAAATCAATGAGAACTAATTTATAAATCTATTATAGAATTATAAAGCTCTAACATATCAGACTATAATCTACAGACATTTCTTCCGCAACTATGTTGTTCCAGAAAGACCGTTCTTCTGGAATGATCCATTTAGATGACTATTATAAAAAAAAATTCGAAATTTCGGAGCAGTATGCAAGGAAAAGGTAATACGTGGAAAGGCGATATTTTGGAAGGTATCCATGTGAATTATCAACTAATACTGAAAGTCGGAAAATTAATTTTCTATTCAAGTTCAGCAGTTTAAAGGTTTAGAAAAGCTGGTATAGTGTTAAAAAATTACAGTGAAACTAATATAGGGATTTGTAATGCTAAAATATAACTTTACGTTACTATAAGAATTATGATCATTTCATAGCCTCGTTTACCATTTAAATCATGGAAAAGATAGAATATGACTGTAAAACAAGCATTTATGATTTAGCAAAATTAAGCTACACAAAATATTTTGATTTGAAATACTATCGTAAAAACACTTTTTGTGGAAAAAACGAATTTCAATTTTTGAATTTAAACCGAAACTAATAAAATAATTAGTTACTGAAATGAAATTTTCAAGTGGAAATTTTTTTACATGTATAAGGATGCATAAACATGATGCGTTTTTATATCAAGATAGTCATAATGCTAAGAGTTCAGAGGAATCAAGTAATCGATTCAGTATTCGAATGAAACGTACTAAAGTAGTCACTTTAATGATTTTTGTTCTCATATTTATGTAAAAAATTCTTGATCTTACGCCTCTTTGACGCATAAAGTGATTATGAAAACAATTTGAAAGTTGAAAACACAAATGTTGGCTTTCGCAAATGAAGAAGGAAAAATAAATAAAAATATGAACCCATAAAATGAAACAATAAATCTGTAATCGGTCTAAATGCTGTCTCAAGAATTAAATAACGATAATATTTTTAAAGATTAAGTAGAAATTCAAAGAATTAAAATCCCACTTTCTTATTCGTGGCACTTTTCAATAAAGTCAAACAATTTCACATGAATGATATATCGAAGTTCTTCACAATTACTGTTGATTTTTTATTTAGAGAAAACATACATTGCCAAAATTATATTGCATAAGAAAAGAGCTTTTCAAAATTTGACTACTTTATTATGTTATTTATAATTAAAGTGTTTATTATTTAACTGTTTAATTATTCAAGATATTCAGGAAAGCTATTTAAGTGATTTTGGATCGAAACAATGTACAAATAAAATTTAATGAAATACAAAAAAATCGGTGTTTGTTAAATCGAATTTGACTTAATTAAAATAAAGAAACAAATATCAAAACAGTATATTGAATGTTTATTTACGAAATAAAAGCGTAACCATAAACGATCGTGTTTGATCTTTATTTATTTTCTTCCCATAAATGAGAAAAATAAAAGAAAATAATGAAGTTTTAGAATTCATATTTCGACAATGACGTATCGAAGTCATCTCAGTATTAAACAATCGCAATAATGAACGAAATGTGTAATTTCAAGAAACGATTCATAAATAGGACTTATTTTCCGCATTTTTGTTTTGCGCACGCAGACTAAATTTCATTTTTTTTCTTGCGCTCTCCCTCTCACTCAGCTTTAGATCATCTAAAATCGTATAACCAGAGGAACCAGATTGGGAAATATGTTCATGAAGACGTCCCCTAACGACCCTTTGAATACATTTAAATGATGCGTATTACATTCGTTGACCCATTCAATGGGATCGTAATGTTTATGAATCATGAGAGGTGGTCGAATGGCATTCAATGTCCAGAGACAGCAAACCGCGGAATGAAGCGGTCGGTGGCTGGCAGCGAATGGATGGGAATGTGTTTCTATATCGAATGATGGGCAAGAGGTGTGCCCTCAACCCAGAGGAGCCGCGGCTCCATCAACGAAAGCTCCGCGATGGGCGAGCATGGATCCCAACTACGAGTGCTTGGAAATGTGTAGGATTTCCGGCGCTTGCGTGTATTGTTGAGAGGGTGCCGGGTAGGGAAGGAGTTTCAAACCAAACAGCATTAAAGCCAAAATTACATTGTATCAACATTTTATAATTTTCAACTTTCTATTCATGAAGTAAATGAAAATACCGATTTGTTTCGTTTCCAATATCTTTTGAAACATAGCAGTGCTCATCTATCATATAGTTTTACAATCTGTTTACCTAACATATAGCTTCAGTTTTCTTTTATTCTAAAAACTATGGTTCTTTTTAGAATGCTTCCTAATTATTTTCAGAACAAAATATTTACTAAACAAAATTTCATACTCAATGGAATCATTATTAATATATATTTTTTTATTTTACAGTTTCGAATAAAATGCTTCAAATGTTTTTGTGCGAGATGTCTACAACGATAACTCAATATTAAAGGAATTTTCTTACTACGATGTAAAAAAAAATGTTTTCTATATTGGTGCATAGTTTATAAAACATGCCTCAGAAGCTATAAAGAGCAGTATTTTCTTTTCCAAAATAAAAGTTGAAGCTGATGATAATTTTTTTGAAAAAAAAAGGGCATTTAAAAAAATAAATTATAAAAAAAAACTGAAACTTGTTTATAGAAAAAGTTTTAATAAATGATACCCATTCGATTCCCTGTTTTCTCTGTTTCAGAATGATCTTATACTTGAAATAATGTGCACCTTTATATTATTCTCAAAATAAAAGGATGTGTGCTTTAATATTTTCTTAAATAAATTAACTTCACATTTCTTCAAATTTTACATCTGATAAAAACCACTTCTTAGCATTCCATGTCATTACACAAAAAATGTACTTATTTATATCTCTTCTTGGATTTAAGATTCAGGTGTCAAGATAAAGAAAGATCTATATTATCGAACGATTTATTTCATTCCATTTATTAAAGAAGTACTTGTTTGAGGAAGTTCTCAACAGCGCTTAAGAGCTGCGATTATTCTTGAAACTTTGAATTCTTCCTTATTAAGAGACGCTCGCTACTTTTTGTATGATTATTTAATTTTTAAAATGCTGTTGAAGTTTATATAATTATAACATATTAATCCATTAAAAAATGAAAGAAAAAAGAGCTGATTTTCCTTTATAAGAGCTGTGCATTGATGCAATGAATTTCAATCTCTTTTTCATGTAATTCAATACGAAAATTGAAACGTAAATGCTCTGAAAAGAAGTTTTTAATTTTGCATAAAACTGAACATAATATTTACTATAAAAACTATTAGTAATTGAATTGAAAATATAGTTTCTTTTAATCTTTCAAACAATTTATTGGATTGACAATCATTTAGTTTTATTACAATAACTTATTTATAAACGATTAATATTGTCACCAGCTGTACCCCTCCAAATCAGTGGGTTTTTTTAATATGTGTGTAAAAAAATCAAATTGCATAGGCTTTTAAGATGAGCAGCTTTCGCATTCTTACATTCAGCATCTCTAAAGGTTTCAGGACTCTCAACAGTAAATAATAAACTACTAATAAATCAATCTAATTATTTTTTGTAATTATTCGGAATGTAATTATTTCGGAATTGTAATTTTAATCCCATTGCATGCGTCTGTATGCGAGAATTATTTGAAGTTCCGAGGTTTGACCACAAATATGCAGCTGATGACAGCCTTTTTTTGGCATTGTAAGAAATAAGGGGTTTCGGGGTACTGACAAGTTTAGATGATGATAATTTTACATTATAACATTTAAAACGTTAAAAGAAGATAACCGAAGAGTTTCTTTGGTATATTATATGCTTAATAATTTTTTTATTTATTACTTGATGTAATCACATGCGTTTAAACCTTAATAATAACTGCTACTAAAACAATAAATTCTAAAAGTTGGATGACGTTCTTGTAAATAGCCCTCTTTGAACAAGATCTACCATGTTATCGAAAGAATGCTAAAGTGTCTAAAAATAGATATAATAAAAAGCATATTGCATTTGTATTTTCTTTTGAGAAAATATTTTTGGGTCTCATTATTTTATTTCATTTTTTGAAAATATTTTTAATCCTCTGAGTAAGTTTAGATACCATCTTTTATAAATATTTTTTAAAAAATATATATTATCAACCATTGAGATTGTGGTGCATACATTGTAAATATTCAGGGTGAAAATTCCAAAGAAGTCCCTTCGTGCCATATGAAAAGTTTTCAGATAAACAGTAAGACACTGTGTAAAAATTTTAATAATTATTCTAATGAAAATTAATACAGATATAATAAAAAAGGTAAAATTTGTCAGTAATCATCGTTGTGTTTTTATTGCTGTAAGAAAGACTAATTAATTTTTACTAAAATATAAAACCAGCTTTCAAAAAACTGACTTTGGAATGGTTCGAAATTAAGTCTTTAGAGAGTAATGGCATCGCAAAAACAGAGATGAGTATCCGAAGTTATATTTCATCATTTTCTTTTCCACAAATAGAAGAATAGAGCTATGAGCATATGCTTAGCGAACAATCGCAAAATATTCTTCTGTGAAGCAAAATAGATAACAAAATATCTGAATAATGGCCGATCCTTCCCGGCTAATAAAAATAGGAAAAAAAATGCAAGGAAAATAAATAGGAAATCACTCCCTGATGACGTCAAGCATTCAAAGGGGGTCAGCCACTCTATCATTTTCTTCTTTCGTTTGGCAACAGGCCCGAGGCCCACGATAACGCAGTTATGCGAAAAAGATCTAACTGAAAGCTACTCAGAGTTCCTTTAAAAACGGTCGCGGTTCCTTCCTTCAATTCCTCTTCCTGTAATAACATAGAGGATCGCGTTCTATCACATAGACAGAGGTGGGGGGGTGGAGTTTGCCGAAGAGCAGTGAACACCATTTTGATGTCTTGAAACCTTTTTGAAATTAATTATTTCAATTTGACTACAACAATGAAAAATATCCTAATTGTGTTTTAGGAATTACTTTGTTATTTTACGTTGTTATTTTTGAGCTTTGGCTTCCGTTTTATTAACCTTCAACTTAAGGCGTAGCCAGATATAAAGTGAACAAGTGAATCAAGCATGCTATACCAAATGTCTTTCGCCTCATTTTCACTTTAAATACAAATAATTTTTCTTTTTTATACTCTAAATAATGAATTCTCTTTATATCTTATATTTTAAAAAAATCATTGACTCTTTTATTGTCATTTGAACTAAAATTTTATTTTTTACATACCGACGAAATTTGAAATTTCTGTTTAAAGTCACTGCTTTATCCCAGTCACTATATCCACTTTTGACTTAGTAAAATTCAACTAATTTTGCACCGGCGCTTGCTGAGGGGCTTTATGATAGGGTGAAAGGTTACGATAGGTTATTGCCAGATTACAAAGGACATTTCAGGCTTATTCGGGAAAAGAGAATGAAAAAAAAATCTGTATAGGTAATATTTCATCGCTTTTGTCTATAAGTTCATAATGATTCCATATTTTATGGTATTTTTTGCAATTCCATACTTTATGGCATAGTGTTTCATTTTTGATTATTGTACTTATGCCTCTAATATTTTTAACAAATTGTCCTTTCTTTGTGTTTCCTACATTTCGCTTTGAGCAAGATCACGACATAAAAAAATTCAATACTGAAGTTTCCTTGGAAATTTTAGAAACGAAACTCGAAGAAAAAAATCTACTATGATATTTTAACAACAGTTAGTGTATATCGGGGCCACTGTGATATGTTGGAAAGGAACCGGGGTGGGATTCCGCCAAGAAAACATCTGCGCAAGTGAACTCGCAGACTGTCAAATCCATTGGGAGTGCACGCCCCCCCCCACTGCTGAGGTGCAGAATCCTGGAAGGGAATATCTCAGGAATGATCCTCGCCTCAAAATTGTACATTCCCTCCTGAAGTAGCCTTCGCGTTGCTCTGGAACGGAGTGCAAATACATCTAAACTGAGCACACGCGCCATTCGATAAATAGTTTCGGAAAGAGTCTGTGCTCTGAAATCGTGGGCAGAACTTCTCAGTAATGAACTCGAGCAATGAAGGAATATTTATTCATAACAAATAGCCTGTTACACGCGCATCAGTTCCGGCGTTCCCGAAAGCTCGTGAAGGAGGGCCTATTTCAGGAGCAAATCAAATATCAATGAAATCAAGTGCGACAGATATTCTAGAAGCATTCAATAAGGAAGAGTTCGCATCATTGAATCAATGGGGCTTTAGCCTAAATTTCGCGCTGTCCCGCGTATCCTTTTAATAATCGTAACATCATTGATACTGTTCCAAATAAAAATGAAAATACTGTAACTTTAAAATTTTGATTTTTATATGCATTTTTTTAATCTATATTTATCTGCTGTGGAAATTTATTCTGTAAACCGTTGAATCATCATCCATGAATTTCGTTAAATTTTACCCAGGTGGAAAAGACTAAACTAAATATTGAGATCGTTTTCCTCTTCCAACCTCTTCCATGAGTCTGTCTTTATAAGGAATCCTCAATAGAAGCTCTCTTTAGTTTTAGTTAAGGTAATCCTAAATTATTTAAATGTTTTAAAAATCCTAATAGCATGGATAATGCTTATTTACAACTACATGGCGGAAATGAAAGTTACAGATATTTATCTTAATGGCGATTAAAATAGCACTCAAAAATAAATGTTTTGAGAATTCTATTAAAAGGATATTTTTTCAATTTCAAAATGAGCAGGAAAAGGTGCTAAACATGCCTTCGACCATATTCAATGGTCTTCAATTTTTTTTCGTGAATGCTGAGCTTAACTATTCTTAGACTAAAAATTTCAAAATGCTTTATTATTTTTAATAAAACTTGTACTGCGATTAAAGGCACATCAATGTATTGTATCTTAAATCTGGGAAGAGGTTGGAGTCTCTGACCTGCATGTATGAAAACAAGAGTAAATGGAAAAAAGAATTTTGCCCATAAAATGGTAAAGAAGCTATTTTTAATTAAATCTTAAATTTTATACATGAAGCACAAATCATACACAAGAGTTTTCAGTTCTTAATGGTCTTCGGATTTAAAATATTGTAATTATAATACTTTTTAATAATTATGAAGAATCTTTACTGAACTTTATAATTGAAGAAAAAGAATTATCATTACTTAAAGAATGTTTTTTTCTGTACTTTTTTTGTTAAATCAGCAGATATCTTTTGAGATTCATATAAGGATTTTCTTTTGTTCTGAAATATCATTTTACTAGCTAAGCTAGTTTTAAAAACAAAACAAAAAAATTATCAATGAAAATCCATTCAGAATTCGGTCTCTCTGCAATCGTTCCTATTCTTTACCAAGAAAAAAGCTTTCCTGGCGATCCATTAAGAGGTGAGTTGTGTGTTCAGACGGTATTAAGAATTTGAATCAGAATATGTATTGACTGACCGGAAATGGTCGATTCATACATGAGAAAGGAATGAATGCAGTTTTCTTATGATGATTTTCTGATTCATATTTTTTTAAAAAAATCTGCATTAGAAAACATTCTTTTTAATTGAAACAATATCTATAAACCGTAATAATATTGTTACGTTTTTAGCGTAGCGGTATCGGATTGAATGGACTTATTTGAGGACAGCACAAACAAATTTATTTACAGCTATTTACAGGTATATACAGGATGACTTGAAAAAGTAAATCTTCAGGAAACACAATCCAGCAATAATCAGTCACTTACAGCGTAAATACAAGTCTTACGCACAATAAACACGGTTTGCAAAACAGCTATAATATAGCACAGCAACAGTCAATCACAGCGAGCTCAATAACACAGCGTTAACAGCAAATGCAAACACAGCTCACTAATAACAAGCGAAAAGCTACTAGTCCAGCAAACCGCTTCTCTTCTTCGAGAGCGATCCTCTATCTTTGAGCGATCGACTCAGAAAGACGGCAACCCGCCTCTTATATAGTCGGGCGAAAGCGTGGCCGTGCTACGGCGGAAGCTCCGAGAGGCTTCGGCGATGAGGGAGAAAAACTTCGGCGCAGCCAGACTTCTCTCGGGGTTACCAGAATATTCCTCCCACCAAGTCAACTCGGCTGGCGCGGAGCGCCTTATGACGCGCCGCCAAAGTTTTCACCTCTGGCGAGCGTTAGCGTTCGCCCGCTTGTAACATTGCCCCCTCCTCAAGGACTGCACGTTCCGGGCAGTACAGACCCCGAGCAGAAGACACCCAACAGTTACAATACATAGACACAAAATTTCAGACATAAACATTGAAAAGTAATTAACATAAAGAAACTATTTACAAATATACAGATTACATTTTCATAAATGAGGAAACCATGGTTTCAACTAAGTATTTGATGAGTTACCATAATAAGGGGCTAGCCGGTCGTAATATACTACTATTGGTTTTGAGTTCGGTGACTTCCTTATTGGAACCACGACGTCATTCAGTCTTTTCAGGACTGTATAAGGGCCTTCCCAGGAAGACTGAAGCTTCGGAGAGAGTCCCTTTCGTCGAATCGGGTTCCAGAACCATACCTTGTCACCTTCCTTGAATTCATGTCCGGTGGCTTTCGTGTCGTAACTGGTCTTCATCTTTTCCGTCGCTATGTTGATCCGATCTCGGGAAAACCTGTGTACGCCTTCTAAACGGGCCTGGAGGTTTCGAACATAATCCACAGGCGAAGAAGGCGTATCCGGAAGACACCCGAACTGAGGATCACAGGGCAGTCGGAGTTCTTTTCTATTTCCATTGTCCGTCCGAGGAAGAGGTTCCAAGATGCCAGAGGCGAGTCTCTCAAATGATACACCTACATTATCCCGCTGTAACGTATCACGACTGTATGTTTTCTTTCCTTTACGGGTGTTACAGTCATCACATGTTCTGCACCATTCTCTAACATCCTTTTTCATGTTGTTCCAATAGAAACGCTCCCGTACATTACGAGTTGTCTTCATGATTCCGAAGTGACCACCTTCAGGATTGCTGTGTAACTCCTTCAGTACTTGATTTATCCTTGATCGGGGAAGTACAAGTTGCCACTTAACTGACTTCCCATCTTCGGACTCCCATTTTCTATACAAGATGTCATTTCCAATTTCGAGTGAATTCCAGAGAGCCCAGTAACGCTTAGTTCCAGTACTGAGGCTTGAAATGTCCTGCCATTCAGGTCTTGAATTGTGTGATTGCATAAATTCCATAATCATTTTAATGTCAGGATCATTCATTTGTTCCTTGCGAACCTCTTCATCACTACAGGGATCAGATTGAGGTGGGACGGCTTCTGCGATCTGGCGCACAGTTGATGTAGCAATCCCATGTTTCTTTTCCGCCGAGGAGCAGTTGCGACAATCCACAGAGCAGGGTTTTCTTGACAAGGCGTCTCCATTTCCTCTTCCAGATCCCAAATGGAAAAGAGTCACGACTTCTGATGTGGAGTGCAGGGAGTTATTTTTGAAATCGATTACAAAATCATACTTCTTCAGAAAGTCCATACCAAGTATGAAATCATCTGTAATTTCTGCTACGTAGACGACATGGTCATAAGTAGTATTCCCAAATCTAATTTCAGTATTCATTTTCCCTATAACTGGGATTCTGTCACCAGTGACCGTTTGGAGGGAGACGCAGGACGGTGTCCAGAGAATTTTCCTTCCAAGTTGTTCTGCAACATCTCTACGCATGATGGTCACGTTGGCTCCTGTGTCAACGATCATTCGGCAGGGGATTCCGTTGACGAAGGCATTAACAAATACACCATTTTCGCCACCGTCTCTTGAAGATATCTGTAAAATTCTCAAGCGGTTTTCCTGGTTGCTTCTAGAAGAGTCTTTAACCCGTTTATCGAAGCGGACTGAACAGTTCCTTCGAACATGGCCCTCTTCGCCGCATTTCCAACATTTCGTTGATCTCTGGCCATGTTTGTTGGACCTTTTACCTCTTTTCCGGATAAACTGGAAAATTGTTTTCATCATTTCGAATAGATTTTGCAGCGAAGGATCCGATGCGTCTTGAACCGTAGCACCTCTAACTGAATGGCGATCCCTTCTTGCAGCTTGTTGAGCGGCCTCAACTTTCATAGATAAAACCAAAGCTGCTTTTAAATCCTTCAATTCAGCCACTCGCAAGGACATTTGTATCTCTGGATCCCTCGCATCTTCGATGAAATACTGCAGGGCCAGTGTTTCCCGTATCTCGGCTGGACAGTCGGAGAAGGCAAGATGGGAGAGCCTCTCTACATCTGCTGCAAGCTCTTGCAGGCTTTCATTCGATCTTTGTTGCCGGGTCTTTAACTGAAGACGGCTATAGTTCTTGGGACACTTTTCTCCGAAGCGCCACTCCAGAGCGTTTGAAAGAGCATCAAAGTTCAAATGTTGATCTTCAGGAATGGTTCTCAAAATATCGGCAGCTTCAGCCCGTAGTGATGCAGCCAGTTGACGAGCCTTCGTTACTGGATCCCAACTATTGGCTTCTGCGACGATGGAGAATTGAGTTTTGTAGACTTGCCAAGATGTTTTTCCGTCGTAAGTCGACACTTTAATGCTTGATTTAGGAATAACAGGCACAGGTTGAGCTATGCCAGATTCTCGAGCATTCGGGGGTTGGTTTTCAGGTTTTACCTGTACACCTTCCACTTTCTTTAATCTTTCATCCATTTTTTTTTTAATTTCTCATCAAAACTCTGCTGGATATTCTGAATCTTTGTTTCGTTCTCTTGAACCTTTTCCGCCAGAGCATCCACTTTGGTGTTGATTGCTTCAACAATGATAGCTTGGCCTTGTTCTATCTTCTCTTGCCCTTGTTCTATCTTCTTCTCCATCTTCTCTTGCCTTTCTTCTATCCCTTGTTCTATCTTCTCCATCTTCTCTTGCCCTTGCTGTATCTGCTTCGCCATCTTCTCTTGCCCTTGTTTTATCTTCTTCTCCATTTCTTTAATGAAAGCAAAAAGCTGTTCAAATTTTGCTTTATCCGCTTCCTCCATCGCTCTAGTTTTCACCATTCAATCCCACTTCTGACACCAGTTGTTACGTTTTTAGCGTAGCGGGATCGGATTGAATGGACTTATTTGAGGACAGCACAAACAAATTTATTTACAGCTATTTACAGGTATATACAGGATGACTTGGAAAAGTAAATCTTCAGGAAACACAATCCAGCAATAATCAGTCACATACAGCGTAAATACAAGTCTTACGCACAATAAACACGGTTTGCAAAACAGCTATAATATAGCACAGCAACAGTCAATCACAGCGAGCTCAATAACACAGCGTTAACAGCAAATGCAAACACAGCACACTAATAACAAGCGAAAAGCTACTAGTCCAGCAAACCGCTTCTCTTCTTCGAGAGCGATCCTCTATCTTTGAGCGATCGACTCAGAAAGACGGCAACCCGCCTCTTATATAGTCGGGCGAAAGCGTGGCCGTGCTACGGCGGAAGCTCCGAGAGGCTTCGGCGATGAGTGAGAAAAACCTCGGCGCAACCAGACTTCTCTCGGGGTTACCAGAATATTCCTCCCACCAAGTCAACTCGGCTGGCGCGGAGCGCCTTATGACGCGCCGCCAAAGTTTTCACCTCTGGCGAGCGTTAGCGTTCGCCCGCTTGTAACAATATTAAGCCCATTCAAGATATTATTTCGAGTTAGATCTAGAAACCCAGTTTTACCGTGAAGTATGTGACAACCGATTCAGCTCTATTATTGGATTTTAACATTTAGTTTGTTGATTACTTCGTTTCAATAAACATTTGCTTTTGTTTTGAATCGAACTCTCGACTCCTATTTACATTTGCGCCTCTACAATGTTTTTTTTAGTAAGTGGAAAGCCCTTGTGATAGATCATAAGATCGAGGATCATATATATATATATATATATATATATATATATATATATATATATATACCATACACAAATTAACTCTTAGAAGATTAACTTAACATCTTCTTCATAATATAAGAAAGGGATTTTGGATTATGTTTCTCTAGTTTCAATAAGAAATATTGTACTTCTTATATGGTTAACATAACTTATTTTTGGTTTGGAATAGAAAAGTCAAAAGTTTGCAGATGTAGAAAAATAAAATATAGTATTCATATACAAATATCCTTTATTAATTGCGTTAAAAATGCTAAGTGGCAAAAGTGTTAAATTTGTGATAATTGCTTTTTGTAGTGAAATCTGATAACTATTTTTATACATCAAAGTATACATTTCTTAAAATAGCAGTGTGTGTAATTTAATAGTTAGTATTTGTGCTAAATACAAAAAATTTTAAACTATACCGCTCATTATCAGGACGAACGGAAATAGGCAAAAGTAAAAAAAGCTGTCCCTTTAGTGTCTTTCAGAGTTCTATAAGAATACCGATTATTGGAATAAAAATAACTGTTTTAATTTCAATTTGTTATAATGAAATTATGCACAATATTGGACTAGGCTTAATAATGACAGACATTATTTAAAATAAATTTAATGAAGATACTTAAATTTACAGTTTGTTAAAAAATATGCATGCTATAAAAACACTGCATTTCTCATTGATTATAATTAAATCCCGAAATTGCTTTCCAATATTTTCATAAACTGTAAATTTATGTTCCCTGAGACATTAAAATATTTAAATGATTATGAAATATTATTAAAGAATATTCTAGCTACCAAAATATTAGCTTTTGTTGGCCATGTATTACAAAAGGTTTACATTATAATAAATATTTCGCAGCTCTTTATTCGCCTATTCTCTAACCTTTTTTGCGATTTATTTTCAGGTTATACGCTCTGGTGCTATTGCTTAATCGGTTGTATTGATGCTCTCTGTGGTTGGGATCAATTGATTCTCCTAATGGGGGACGCCATATTTAAGAATTTTAGTGCCTTCACACTAAAAAAAAACTGAAGTTTTCTTTGGTCAAGCATGGCATGAAATAAATTCTTCTATTTTCTTCTTTTCCTCGGCAGAACTTCAGTTCTTAAATAGCAGGAATGATGTGCAGGGCGACCCATAAACGTGGAACAGGCCTATATTTTCTTACCAATAGCATTCACTACAAAATAAATTCATAACCTATAACCTTATTAAAGAAAAAATGACAATCCTTTTAATGGCCTGCTTCTAGTTCGAACAGAAATCTGGAGTGGGCCGAAACTCATAAAAAATGAGTTAGTTCGAGGTCCCCCCCCCCATTGTTTATCAGTATGTGGAAATGGATAGATTCTACAGAGGGCACGCCTTCAAAACATTAATAACAATCTTTAATTTTAGTGTAAATACTGAAGTCTGAATACCATCCGTCTAATTTGTTCCATCTTTAACAAACGAAAACGCATTAAAAAATGCCTTTTCAAACTTCGTAGTGCCTGAAGTGGAGTTTCGATCAAATCTTGAGATCAAATTACTTGATGATCGCGATGAGTTGCCTCGTGTAGGGGAAAGTAAAAATTGCTCATTCTCTACAAATATCAACCGCATACCGTTTCTGTAATCAAATAATGACAATTAAGTTTTAATCCATAAATTAAAATCCTTTTATAAGGATTTTAACATGAAAATTTTAAATAGGTTACACAGACTTATTTTACTAAAACCTATTTCCTTTGATAAAAAATATTTTTGGGCTTTAACTTACACTGAGAAAAGAAATGTTTTTATTTTGAACTAAATAAGCACCCGTTGAGTTGAATGAATTTTCTTTTCGGTTGATAATATTTATAGCAGTACATGAATCTCCTTCTTTTAGAAATCTATGGATTTACAATTCCTTTACGGATGTTCCTTTTTCATCAAAAATCTAATTCTTCATTTGAAAACAAAGGAATCCACGAATTTCATTCAAAATAAATAAAATCCCGAGTGTGGATTAAAGAATTTTCGAAAGAGATCAACTAATGAGGCTAAATAATAAGATATTTGAAAAAGTAATAAACTGTTTTTATTTTCAATTAAAAATATATTAAATGTTTTGAATTATTAAGAGAATATTCATATTTAAGATAAGTATAAGTCATGTGTTTCATTCATTTCCTGAAATTTCGTGGAATGAAAATGGAAAAACACTTTTTCTATTTCGCCATGGATAAATTTACTTTTTATATGCATTCCTGACTGAATTAGCTTTGACCAGGAGAAGTTTTAACAATAGAAATGGTTATATCTCAAGAAATAATGCAAATTTAAGAACAACATTTCATATAGTTGTAAAAAAACCGGAATGTCATAACGTTTCAGTGAAAAGTAGCGTCCGAAAACAGTTAAGTCTGATATCTGTCATGTATTTTGAATCAGGATCGTTTCACAGAACAATCTTGAATAATTTATAAATGAAATTTCAATGTATTGCGCGCAATTTGAAACAATTATTGGGCGGTTTTCAAATAACACGATGCATAGTAAATTTTTACCTAAAATTTGAGAATCGAGGAAAACTGCTTATCATGGCAGGATTGTATTTTTCCAAATTCCTTCCAAATATAAATGCCGAGTTATCTTCAAATTTAAGACATTTTAAATGAATAACTACATAAGAATATTTCATTGAACGAACTAAGTTGCACTTCATTCGACTCTTTTGATGATAAGAAGAAAAAAAACACTTTTCTGAAACTTCTGTTGCAAGAAAGATGTAAGCTTTCGAAACAGAGTTAACCTCATTAGTCGGACCGAATGAGTTGAAGAAATCCTAGCTCCCTTTGGGGACCGAAAAATAAGATTCAATTTCGACTAAAAGTCTTTGAGGAGGGTATAATTTTCAGACTTATTCTCTAACGTTCTTCCCAAAAAGCGACGCTTTCATGATTTGTAGGGAAGCTTTTACGATATGAAATTCCAGTTATTACTTATGTTTGAATTGAAATAAAGAATGGAAGGAAGTTCAGCATCGATTGCTCTCCGAGCAATGTGTTTTATTCGTAGTTAAGTGCAGTGGTGCATGCTGATTCGAAAATGAACATTCCTATTGCAACACATGAAGAAGGATGGAATACTTTAGAGAGCTATCATCCACTTCTAATTCTCTGCTCACATGTGTTTGTGTTGCAATAACTTGGATTCTTTCCCAAAATAAATGTCTGCAGACTGAATTGTGAATATCGTATACTAATAAATTTTTTATTTAGATAGAACAGTAAATAAATGATAGAAACAGAAAATCATCTGGCATTCACTTTAACTTTTTGAGTACTATGTACATCCATACAAACAAATGCATAAAATAAGAAAAGTTTTCTGTGTAAGAATAAAGGCTCATAAAATCTTAAGTATTAAGAATCATATAAAGAAATTCATTAAGATGTTCCCTTTAAAGACCAAATGACTAAAATAACACGTTTTATATAATAATAAAAAAAATTAGTTCAAATTTTTTCATGCACAAGTTCTAAGATTTTCACATACACATTAAAAATTGTCCAAATGATTAATAAAACTTTTCTATTAAAAATATTATTACAACTTAGAAAATATTATCGAGCACTGAAATAAACGTAGTGAATATGAATTTTAATCACGTTTATAAAATTCATTTTTTAAAAAAATTTTAACGAACGATTCTGACAAACTCTTATTTTGGAGGTTACTTTCTCTATAGCACTGTTTTTAAATGCTTCAGACTTTTCCTATTTAGTTTTAAAATTTATCATTAAAATAAAAATATAAATTTGTATAATTTAGTGAGCCAATAAGGGGAGTATTCTAAAATTCTTTTAATCCTACTTATTTAATCCTAGTTTTGGTTTTTACTATATTTACCATGTAATTGTTATAAATTAAGAATATCTTGGTTACTTTATTTCAGAATTTTTTAATAAATAGCATCTGCTACATGATTGGAACTAACCGCATTTAATCAATTCGTTGATATTATTTTTAACAGTATTATTAAGTCATTGAAACTTCCAAAACAAAAATTTGAAACATTTTGGAGTTTTGAATATTTAGTGGTTGAGAGGAAACTTTCTTGTAAAGCTGAATCATATAGGAAAAAATGAAGACTACGTGAAGGCGATTTAGTGATGCAATAATTTACATAACCAAATTCAGAATTAAAAATAAGTTAGTGGAAGTAACATTTATAAAATGTCTTTTTATTTGAGGTATCCTTCTTGAATTGTTAGATATAAAATTGTTTTGCCATTTCTATTAATTTGTTTCTTGCTGCTTACTCACAGAATTTAAAATATCCACTCAAACTGCCGAAAATGCTACAATTTTAATGGACGTCTGAGCTGCCAAAGGACACGACATGAACTTTTCAGATCGCCCATTCGATCACTACCAACCATCGCCATTTTTATGCTAAACGTCCTCGCATCAGTCATGCGAAGGGTTTATCTGCATCCTCCTCGCCCCCCTTCAAGCGGCAGCCCTTCGACTCATTTGCGAGACGGCCGCTGGGATTCGGTTGGACAGAAGACAAAAATTATTATCTTTTCTGGTGCGGGGAACTCCTTCGCGGCAGGAGCGAATCCATCCATTTAACCGTCGCTCTCCTTCATCTTCTTAAGATGTAGTTCTCCTTCTCGCAGTGTTTGCTTCCCCCTCTTGCCATTTGGCTCGATGCCACGGAACAAAGCTAATCCGAAAGTGTGCCCGGCGGAATGCGAGAACAGAGCCAGGAAAGAAAAAAAAGGGGAACCACGGAAGGATGGTTTTTTCCATCCTACTTGTAGGTTTTTGTGGTACTAGTTGATATGTAACCCACATTTCACGCCCCGCTTAATTTGTAAGCATTTAAGACGACGCCTCATGCAGGGAAGGGCAGAACCTCCCTCCCCTGGATGCCTTCTATCTTTGACATTGAAAGCTTTGTTTTTGCCGAATGGCGTTAGCCCAAGTGTCTTGAGAAAGAAAAGTGCTAATTAGAATAGAGAATTACAATTCTTAACGTTGTAATGGCAATCGTTTTCTCTATATGGCTCCAGTGCGAAAATACCGAGCTCTTTATTGTTTCTACGCTAATTAAAACATTTCCGTTGGGTACATAACTTTTTGTAACATAATTTCAAAACTAGATAAAAATTCCAAAAGAATGATCAATATACTATTATGACATATTTATAAATTATATCTAAATGATTCTCCCTATTTTCTGAACAAATTTTATGTTTAACAGGATTAGTTAAGGGGATCGCCTTCAAAGTGAATCAAGTTATTCCTTTCCATTGAAATACTCCACCAATTGCAAGCTTCCATTTTAACCGAAAACGACTTGAAAATTGGCATCATGAGGAAAGATAATAATCCAACAAACATCGTGGCTACGATTATTTTACAAGTACAATTTCTGATATAAAATGGCAAATTCTCAATCCTGACAAAATTAGTTCCACTGGATGCAGATTATGACGTCACCTTAATATAATATCAACACAATATGGAATGGTTTCAAAAATTAAATTGCTAAAAAAAATCCTAAATAGATGCAAATAAATTAAAAAATAAAGATTAGAAATATGAATAAACATTTCAGTGATTAGATACGAAATATTATCTTTATGTCGATAATAATATTTTTGTATTTTTATGGCATTTGAAAAACATCCGTAGGTTTACAGTCCACATTCGAAAATCGATTGCATTTCATTCCTCACAAAACATTTAGACTAGAAATGCCTGGGAGTGCGGAATTCATTTCTTTTCCGCAAAGAGATGTAAGGAGCATTCAAAGTTATGTTTAAATTTCATCTAATGAACACAGAATTGGATACAGGACTCCGACGATGATAGCAAAAATTATGAACAGCAGAACAGAATGTCAGCACTCCATCCTCTCAAATAGGAGACCGAATAGGAGCTCTTATTCGAAAATCTGCAATTGAGTGGTTGCACACCGCATTTAAAGTAAAGCTGGTTCGAATCGTACCATTTAAGTATTCTGGGCTGTTTTTTGCCGGGACATGATACTTCGGACAATTTTTAACTAAATATTAGCCAAGAATGGCAGTGCGCATAACTCTAAGCAAAATGTTTTCAAACCGTTAATGATATACATTCAATAAGCGATATTTATTTTGTCTTAAGTGTGTTTTTAAATGTGTAGTAACACTTCGCTCCCAAAAAGCTAGAATATTAACTTTCAAATAGCATTTATTTTAACGATCTTGAACGGAAGAAATAAGAAATAAACACTCAAAAATAAAGATAATTAGAGGACAAGTTATCAACGGAAACAGTCTTATCCTTTGGAAGAATTTCTGACTGAAATTCGCAAGCAGAAGGACATTTCATATGCGGAGTATGGAAATAATGGGTAAGCGAATGCTAATAAATGCACAAGAAGTCGACAATATTTTGTGTGGTTAGTAGGGATGGCCCATGGACCAGGATACATGAATACTGGTTGGTAAAAGTTTACTTTTCGTGAGCTCCGCACTGCATGTCGGTCATTTTTGTAAATTCATTTGTATAACTGGATCATTGCTGAAATTTTAAATATGTGTTATCACTCTGACATAGCATAATGTATCAAAATGTTGAACAGTTGTTTCTCTATAAATTATCTTATCAAATTCGAGTCGAATCACTTATTAAAATACAAATATCACTTAATAAATAAGATAAGAGAATCCCAGTTCTACATTTCTTGAAGAAATTAGGGGGGTCTCAAAGTTTCAACCATTAGCATTTTTCTTAAATTAGTGCTTAATAGAAAATTATCTAACCTCGGCCTTTTTCGCCTAATGTCCTTTGTGATGTGCAGGACTGGTTTTAACACAACATTCTAAACTCATGAGTTATAATATTTGACCACAAATATGGATAATTTATATTCTTTTCGTCATATTCATCCTTGTCATTGTGGTCATACTTTTCTGATTTGATCATATTTGTATTTATATATGATTCTTTAACATTTTCTCAGTTTCTGCATTTTTATTACAAGATTTTATGGTTTGAACGAAACTTTCTTCGTTAATTGAATGAATTGCT
>JAOUZG010004505.1:7394717-7407729 GCA_026289955.1 Argiope argentata | reverse complement strand
TATATATATATACACCACTTATCGAGTAATGTGTTTCATAACAAGAAGACGGCAGAATGTATGTCCGAACAGCGTCTCCCAGCCCGACATGGAGGGGTTTGGGTAATATATGCATGTTAAGCCTTAATTGATGAAATTTTGCCTCTTCCAAGATAATGGAACTAGAGGAGGATGAGAATGGCATTAATGAAAAGCTATTTGGAGTGGATACCTATGACTGCTGAAGAAGTGATGGAGCTGCCTTCTGCGTCACAGCTGCGAAAGAGATTTAGTTGGGAGGGAGAGAAATAACAGCTGCAATAGAGTGAGAAACTCTCAGTGAGAAGAGGGAGAAGCTAAAAGCATGTGAAATTACTGAATATTCAAAAGAATCGCCTTAATATCAATAGCAAATTCATTTAATTATAATGATGTGTCACATTTTCAACAATTTTAAAACGTAGATAAAAGCAAACGCTTTTTGACTTTTCTCTTGCGAAAGAACATGCATTGTAAATAATAAATTACATTTTTATAAATTTATTTGAGTATTTCTTTTAGAACGGAACGCATTGTCCCATTACATAATTCCTGTGGAGAAATGGCTTCGTGTAACGGGGAAAATGCGGGAACGAATTATGTTCTTTAAGTGAATTTCCACTGTTTTATGTAAACATTAAAAAAAGATTCTAAAACGAAAACTGTAATCAAAATTCATTTGTAGTTTATGTCTTCACTTATAATTGTAATCCCTTGTTTTAAGATTCCTTGAGATTATGGAACTTGACCCTTTTTACTGCCCTAGGTTTAAGCATTTCCATGCCCTTTCTTAGCTTGACTTAATGATTTGAAGAATGAGGATTAAATATATATTAAATTAAAATTTTAATTTAACGGGGTTTATCTATCTCTAAACGCCTCATATATTCAATTATCCAATTACAAATGAATAAATTAAATCCAAACCAAAATATTTTACTAAAGATTATAAAAGGCAATAAACCAAAATCCATCAAAAAGCATTGAATAATTTGTCAATAAAAGAATAATTAAGTAACATTATGAAAAAAATTAGTTTCTTTGCATCTTTGACACAAAGTATTTTAGTTTCCAAAAGGATTTCGGTGCAAAAATTAAATAAGCGTAAGTTAAAAGGAATTGTATACACAATTATCAGCAACGTATGCAGCGTGGAAATACGAGAAGGACTCGAGTTTGAATTTAGGGGCGGAATCACAAATCCCAACTGTAATGTCATAAAAGGTGCGCATTCCTGTCCATTAACAATTAAATAAATCGTAGAAAACATTTAGTTTAAAATAAATGTATCGAGTTTAATTATGAAATCTGTTTGTATTTTTAGTAACTTAAATAATAATTGTTTTTGGATCTGGACTCCAATTCCCACTTTTATTCAGAAGAGTTTCACTCTAGAAAGACAATGACACTGTTTAAGTAACTCTTTAGTCTGAACTCTAATAATAAAAGGTGAATATCAACATTGTATTCTTTCTTTTGCAATGATTTTGAAGCAGAAGGCGCCGTTTCAAAGGAACTGGTGTCGTGGACTGAAGCATCCGAAAGCCCGGTCAGTTCAAACATTCTCTGACAACGAAAACCCTATCTCATGAATGCATCTATGTATGCATCATTTATAAACGAAGCTCCAGGAACGCCATTTTTCACCTCAGCTTTCTTCGTAATATAAACATAAGGATTTCCCCAAATATATCTCGAAGTCAATAGCGGAGAACGCAGCGCGGATGTTTGAATTTGAAAAATTCTTTTGTGCCCGCCTCTGGATCGCCCTCGCAGCCGGCTCTTAACTTCGCATCAGGAACTCAGATATGATGAAAAATTCACGAGAAAAAAACATACGAAAGACATTTTATATTTCATTTTCGCGATTTTGCATCGGAGAAATATCAAATATATATCTATATATATATTCCATTCCGAGTTATTCTTTTTTATCCACTGTAGCCGTCCATCATCATTCCTTCTGTGTTCTATCACGTCCACTGCCCCGTTTCTCTTCTTTCTCGCCATTTTCTTTTCTTTGTATATTTCTCTTATTTCTGCTTCACCCTCAAAAGAAAAACAATTTTTCAGTCCTCAACATTTCTGGAGAAAAATGCCCTCCTCCCTTGCCCTTCTGTATTTCTCAGTTTACATCTCTCCCCCTCCCTCCCCGAAGCTCAATATTTTCTCGACATTTTTTTTCTGCCTGCTCTCAACGTTTCATTTTCTTCTAGCTGGCGTTCCTTATCGCCCAAGAACTTTCCTCTCGTCCTCCCTTCTGCAGGCCCTCGTGCCCTCTGCTTTTTCGAGAATATTCGCAGCAACGTAAAAAGCGAAACCAGACACAGAAAAGGCAAAAAAAAAAAAAAAAAAAAATTAAAAATTGAGAACATTGAAGTAAAGCGTTTCCGAATGGCAACACTTTCGATACGTACTTCAACCAACGTGAGGGGTACGAATAAGGCTGTGGTCCCATTTTACAGAGAAGTACATAAATAAATATGTTGCGAAGTTTTCGATTATATTTTCAAGCCTCGCATGGAATATATATATTTACATTCGTATCCCCGTGACTGATATTTGGATTGGATGTAGTTATGAGATCAAGAGCCAACAGGGCAGAAAAAGAAGAAACACGAAATGTTATTTTTTAGACATACGTATACTGTACTTAGGAACAGAGTCATGGAAAAAATCCCAGAGCTCCAGTTTTCCAAAATAATTTAAGGATGAATCGTTTATTGTACTCAAGCTCTTCATTCATTCATTTTTATGCCGCCAGGTGTTACCGGCGCGTTGCTGCTGCAGAAGAAATAATTTTGGAAATATCGTCTGAAATTAACAACTCTCTTGTGTAACTCAGAATGATGGAACGAAATGATATTTATTTTCATGTCGACAAGGAATGCATTTATTGAAATCGCGTGATGTATGATAGAGAAATATAAATAATATTTTTATTCTCAAGTGCTTTAAGGCAGACCCATTGCTTGGCAACCCGACTCGTCAGCGTCCAACAAACAAATGGGCGAATGAAAAAACATGCATTTTATACTTCAGTCCGCACACTTGAAGTGGTTGAAATAGAGCTTTATTGATGATCCTCGGGAACTCAAATGGAATGGGAAATGACATTCGTTTCAAATCAAAAGACATGTTGGTGGGAATAATGGGAAGGCGTGGAATGAACACATCTCCACGAATCCACTTTCTGTTCCGCAATTCTTGCTGCATCTTGGTCTTTTGATTCTGATGCGAAGGATCGGTTAGTACTTTAGTCTTTTGATGCTTGCCGCATGTTGACCTATAGATTCTAAAAGAAAGCGAATTGACAATTTGTCATTTGCTGAATAGAAAACAATTCATTTGTCGTTTCTCTTTTGTTTGAGAAGCCCGGAATCGTATGTTTCTACGTGTTTGGCCATCAGAAATATTAAGTGATGAGCGTTTGAGAGGACCTATTTTTTGATAAAACAATCAACTTTTTATGATCAAAATATCACTTACTGATTCACTGAGTAAATATAAAAGCGGCTATTTTCATCGTAAAACTTTCATTATAGGCGACTAACCTTGATCGACATCAATCATAATAATTCCAGTTTGATGAAGGAGATATTATGTGAGACAAAAACTCCGAGTCTTGCGTTCAGTTCGCCGCAGCTGAAACATTGCGCACCCTGAAGGACGATGCGTCGCGTTGACGTGAGAGGGAAACGAGCGCCGGAACCCGATATTTTGGATTTCATTCATTCACGATGATTTGCGTCGATGGTTGTGTCCTTTCACATCTGTGCAGACAACTCCGAATGACACTCGCCGCTCACTGCTTCGTCTCTTTCGATTGTCCATTTTAAAATAGCTTGGAATCACAGAGACGTATGAAATTATTTGAATGTAAATCTTACTGCGTTCAAAAGAATCGCACTGTGCCTGCAATTCGTCGTCATGCGCCCATCGTCCCCCCGCCGGTGCGATCAGTGATGGGGCGAGGATTTCATAGCGATCGGGGGAACGGTGCGACAACGCATAAAATACGAACAGACAGAAAACTCATTTTCATATATTAGAAGTGCGTCAATTAATAGTTTAAGAAAATATCTGTTGAGCCCTGATTTAAGAGGGCATCTTGTATGTATTAAAGTATGTATGCTTCAAGTAAAATTTAATTATTGAATTAATAATACGGCTATTTTAAAAAGTCACTGAACACTTTTTCTCATATTTCATTTTTTTATGTATAGAAAATGTCCCGTTTCATATTTCTTCCATTTCAGATGAATATGTGTAGAAAACGGCACTCTCCCGGTTTAGTTTGCACAGAGAGTGAATTTAATCCCTCAAGCCGAATTTTTGTTAACGCGAAGGTAATTCGCTAATAGAAATAATTTTTCGAGCATAATTGTACTTCTTAAATTTTATTTTAATTTTGTGAAAAATAAATTGTTGGGAATTATAATGAAAAGAATTTTTTTTTAAAAAAATCGTTAAGAATAGAAACTTAATAAAGAGGTTAAACATTGGTATCGTTGGAAAAATCAGCTTTTAAATTGTGAGCTTCATAGAGATTTTTAGATCATAGAGATGTAAAAATCAGTTTTGTGATGGATTCGTTTAAAATTTCGTTTCATTTTTATTATTAATTTTATTTAATATTTAATATAATTTAATTTAATGATAAAATTAATTTTTATTATTTAAACTCTCATTAAAATTTTTAAAATGTCGCTGAACATTTTTGACTTCCAAATTATACATTTGCGAATTTGGTGGGTATAGTTCAGATTATCTGGTCTATAGGGTGCCAACAAACGCATGCACGCGTTCATTTTTATTCTAATTAAAAATCGATGTCCATACTACCGTCAAATTAAATGACTGATTTAACAGAAATTTAAAATTTAGAATTGATTTATATTACTTGAAATGAACTCTAAATGAACAGAATTCTAAGCGTCGTTTTAATATTGTGAGGAACGTATTTTGAAACTCTTTGCACTTTTAATTCGTACGATTAGCTGCGCGAGTCACGTACAAGGATGCTAAATGTTAAAGAATGCATTACGCGTATACATCCTACCAAAGAATTTTACCCGGAACACGCAAGCAATTTTAAATGTTGTTTGTAGTGAGGAAAGAAATATAAATATGACCGTGTGCAACCACTCATTTGTCGATTTAAGACATAAGTCTGCCATTTGAAAGCCAAGCGAAAGTTGTGGGCTGCAGAGCATTTTGCATTCTGGGCATCTTTTCAGAGATAGCAATAAATTCGAAGGTCAGTACAGTTGACGTCGACAATGCAATGAGCGGACAACAAATTTTCGCACGAGTCGGATCTCTCCCCCCCCCCCACGATCTCCCGATTCCGACTCCGCCACCGGGTGTCTTGCGCTCGTGTCTTGCGCCGAACGGGGCGAGGCCTCGGAATTCAGATGGATGCGGAGCTTTTTGATGTCTGTCTCGAAAGAACGAAGGGCACTCTACGGCGTGCGTGCGCGTCCACTGCGACCGAAATCCTAGAAAGATGGCGAGGCATCGCTTCCCCATTTACCAGAGCCTCTTGCTCTCTCCTAAAGGGAACTGTGAATTATCTGCTCTAAACATGAAGAGACATAAGAGCGTCGAAAGTACGGAAGTGGTTGTGAAGACCTTTTCCCCCCATTTGGCCTTGTTTCATTTGAAATGCCATTGTATTATTTCAAACGCGAAGGCATGTGATTCTTAGAATTGTTCCAAGTCTATAAATTTCATTTTACTATAATGTCTACTTCTAAGTTTAAATACTCAATGGATTTTAATTTTTTGAATACGTTTCCTATTCTTCATGTGAATTTTTAAATGCCATCGTCCATTTTATCGAAATACGCGGATACTTCTTCTGGACAGTTGTAATACGTCAGAGGCGAAATGCAATAACTGAGAAGACTGCTTTTCCGGAATTATTTGTTTGGCTCGTTTATCTTTTATCCATTTCTTACGTTGATATTTATTGCTTTTCGAGTGGCAATATTTTGTTTTCATTTCGCAAATTCCAATTCCATTTCTTTCATATATTAATGAACAAAAAATGGACATTTTCTTTTTTACCCTTACATTTGGAAAATGTAAACTCGACTGGCGTACGCAAGAGGGCGTGGGCGATTTACATATCTGAATCTTAGAAGTACTCTCGTATTGTTATATCAGCACTAAATGAAATATTAGTAAATTCTCTTTCTTTTGCAGTCTTATATCATTCAATAAGGTCTTGAGATTTATTGCATGTTTGGCCTTTTAAAAGCGCATTTCAAAATTGATTTCTTTAATGCTCCGTCCAAGAAATTTCTGACGTATTTACGCCATTTAGGTATATAAACATCAATCCAAATATTGTTAACATTCTCCCATCATATTAAAAATATTCTATGTTCGAATAAAATATTTCAGTCATAAGCATTTTATCAAGTATCATCAGCAACATGCCATTAGCAAATATTTGCTTCTTTTCGAAATTTTCTGGCTTTCACCGATTCCAGCATTTATATTTTGGTCTATTTATGAAGCGCCTTTGATGCCAATAAAGGTTTACATACTATTAATATTAGTATTCGTTTTAAAGGTATTTTAGTTTCATTCCTAAAGGCGTTAATGAGCTCGGAGCACTCAGATTTATCTTTGGAAATCCTCTTAATTGCAGGATTTCCAAAAGACCAAATAAATTCAGAGGTGAACTTTTAAATAAAATTCATCTCAAAAATTGTACATTTATCATTATTATTAAAATAGATAATGATTCTTTAGCATTTTTTATCTGATTATTCTTGTGTTAATTTTTTTTTGCCTTGTTTCTAATCTTATTCTGGAGAGTAGCGGCAGAGTTTATTTCAAGCAAAGAAAGAGCACAATTTTCTTTCTTGTTAAAATCATGCGCTACCAAATATTTTACAAAATGAATAATTTCAGCGCAGAATTTTTTAAAGTAGAAAAGCTGAAAATAACAACGAGCTAAAGGCACGAATAGCCTAAGCATTTTTTTAAATCTATCTTATTTAATACAAAGAAATTTTTTAGTTAATAAAAAATGCATGGTCGAAATGAAATCTTTTTCTTATCAAAAGAAATGAAAGGCATTACATCTGAGAAAAGAATAAGAATTCTATTTCACTTCTAAAAGAAATTAAAGTGATCAGGATTTCTTTGTCTCTCATTCAAAAAAAAACTCGCATTGCTTAAAATTTCAAAGCGATGACTGCTTCAAATGGAGACGCAGCTTCATGGACAAAATTTCTAATGTGGATACAAACAAATCCATCCATAAAATCTCACGAGGCGAACATTCCCTCGGCATTCTAAGCCAGATAAAGCATCTGAAAAACTAAGCGAGAAAGAAGGAAAATCGTTCTATCCATTTGATTTAAAACTTATTAAACTGCGCTCATTTCCTTTAACGTACATCCCAGCTTTATCATAACGATATCCCATCAACTTCTCCCTGCTTCCTGCCTTATCTGTTACTTATCCACCGAACTTAATAGCCGCATGCCGCTTATAACATCCATCGGTCGTCAAAAAAAAGTTTTTAGTTCCTCTTGGAGTGAAATCTGCCCGTCTTTTTAACACCTCATATCCGCCGTGAAGCAGACAGGTCTTTTTTTTTTAACTTTTTATCCCTTTATTTTTTATTTTATCTGTACGGATATATACTCTCTAAGTTTCAGACGGGAGATTTAAGGGTTTATCACCGTTTTTTGATTATCTGATTTGAAGGAAGAAATTTTACGACAGTTTTAAGGAGCCTTGAACGTGACATAATTCTTGTATCGAATGCAATTTATGCCGGTGTAATGGAGTCAGGCTCTTTAGTCGTGAGGAGTCTCCGGCTTGAGTCGAGGCGTGGAACGACTTTCTGCAAATTATGGATAACGACATTTTTTTCCCCTCCTCTTTCTCCTTTCTTTCCATCGCTGGGGGGGGGGGAGAGAATTGCGAATTTGGAACCTCAGAAGCATCGGGAAGAGGCGCTTCAGAAGTCGTTGGCGGACGGAATATGGGCATATTTTTGACTTAATGATTTCCAAATTTTCTTGTAGTCGAGTGAAATTCCGGGAACTGTCCAAAGACTATGAGGTAAAACTTTGAAATATTTTCAGAAATCCTTGTTTTAAAGATTAGAATAGTACTATGAAACTTGGATGCGATGGATTCGAAAATAGGTTTTAATATTATAAATGAAAGTTTCTTTTAGGACAATTTTCTCGCAGTAAGTACTAGAAAGGATCGATTGCTTTTACTCAGCTTGTTTCACACAAAGCCAATAACGATTTGAAATTTTAGTCAATGGTTCCATTTACTCTGCGTAATATTTCAAAAGCAGAAATGAAAGGCCAATTCCAGAAAGTGTAAATTTCTATTTTCTAACAAAATAAAAAAAAATCCTGGCTTTTTTTTGTATATTTATTAAACACAA
Source organism: Argiope argentata (assembly GCA_026289955.1). Lineage (NCBI taxonomy): Eukaryota > Metazoa > Arthropoda > Arachnida > Araneae > Araneidae > Argiope > Argiope argentata. Next base: position 7,399,280 of record JAOUZG010004505.1, on the reverse strand, counting down.
AAACTTTTATTTTTTCAAAATTTCGAAACAAAATTACAGATGATTTTAAAAATAGATATGTAAGGTGGCTTACTTTAAAAAATGGCCCTTGAACTCTGTCAAAATTAAGAGAAACTCCAGAATTGTAGAAAATTGATTGATTCTGACAGAAGCAAAATGATGAGCGATTTTTAAAACTACGATATTTTTTTCTTATTTGAATATTCTTATTTATCTGGTTTCACAATCGTGAAAGAAAATTATTTCATGGTTTAGTATGCTAAAACCATTTTAAACGAATGTTTTTTCCCTAGAATATTCACACTATTTGTTTTCAAATTTTGCATCATGCCTTTCTGAAACTTGTTTACTACTATTTGTGATTCGCATCACTTGACCAAAAACTGCTTATGTTTTAAACAAAAAACATATCGAAAAAATTTCCCATTTCTTTTTAAAAGATACTTTACTAATAATGTGTTAATTCAAAAGAACCCATTAGTATGCGCGATGCAAAGAAAAGGAAAGCCTTATTTCCTCCCTAACTTTGATCACTCAGATTAATTCATTTGAGAGTTAGATTAATAGCTTGCCTTAGTTCGTTTCTTTTTTTCCAATTTTTGATGAAAAATAAGACTCTAAAACTAACTTCATCTGTATAAAAGTAATACCTATTTTATCTTTTGTCAGAAAGTAGATAAGGGAATTAGCTTAATAATATTAATAAATCATCTTTAAAAATATATATAATTTTTTAAATTCATTTCATTTAGATTAACTTCTTTCTTCAAACTTTACAAGAGAGGGGACCTCTGAATTCATTTGATACTTCATTTTTGGATTAACTGGCATTTTTGAATCAGGCACAAATGAGAAGGACAACATTGAGGCATCATTTTTATATTTTCAAGCCACACCGACCGGATGTCAGTGGTATCACATAATTTGAGCAGCAATGGCATATGTAATTTTAAAAATGCGGGTTTTCGAATCCAAACAAATTAACCTCCAGTTCTAAAGTTTTATCCTTGTTGGATAAACAGTTTTCCCCATAAGATTAAATTTCCTTACTACTCCTATTTCAGTTCCTCAACATTAGGAATAATTTTTCAAAACACAATTCATCGAGCATGTGATAAAAAAGGGGGAATTCCGAAACAATTTAAAAGTAGACATGTTATACCAAATGTGTTTTATCCAGTCATCAAGCATAGTGATTGGTGTATTATCCATCATCCTTATTAAGCTTAATGGTGATTATTAATAATCCCCGGTAATTTTAAGTTATCATTGCATTTACTATAAATAAATATTCTAACTGCCATTTTGGTAAAATAACCTTTTTTCTGAACGTAAAGTAGAACATTGTTTAAAAAAGACCCTATTTTAGAGAGATTTCTGCTTGGAATCACATGAAACTTATTTTTTAAAAGCCCAATAAGATTATACGTTAAATTAGTAGAATATCTTCACTCTTCATAAATAAAGTATCGCCTTCCATTTTGCTTTGTAAATATAAGCATTTTTTCACATTGATCATTTCTTATCTTGACACTTTACAAATGGATGAAATTTGTAATCATTTTTTACAAATAACTTCAATCCTATTAGCTTTTTGTAATAGAAGAAAAAGCAAATGTACAGGCTGGTACAAATTAAAGTGTCCCTGTTTAAGACACCCCGGAGAAAAGACCAGTCGACGTAACGCCTTTATTTATGGGAGATACATATTTCACGCCATGGGAAATGGATTGGGGAAATTAAAAAAAAAATGAATACAAAAAAGGTCGTTAGATGAAATGTGACGCTATGATCAATAATGAATATGAAACCTGACCCCAAAAATAAAGGACGGAATAAGAAATAAAAAAATGTAATAAACTCCATCATGCCATTACTTATGTACACGTTTAGCAGTAAGATGAAAATACGGATATTCCACAATGCGAGCTGCACATGAGAACAAAATTTGAAGAACATAATAAGGGGGAAAAGTATCATACAAAAACCTGAATGTGACAGTCTTAGGCCACGGCGATGCTTCTCTGTTTTCCGGAGCTTGCGCTGCTACTGAAGTTGCTTAACCAACTCAGCAGTAACGCTTCCAGAGTGCTTCGCTTTTACAAGAGGCCGCTCTGAGGGAAATGGTCAGACGTTTTGAGGAAAGAGGCAGCTTAGCTATTAAAGCAGGCTGTATGCGTAAAACTTGATGCTGCAGGTGGTGTCACGACCACTGTCAATGAGCAAATCAATTCAAACTCACCAGGGACATCGAGTGCTTTCGCCGTCTCAAGGCAACTGGAGATGCCACACACTTCAGTTTGGAGGTGCATGCGGATGGCACGATCCCTATAAGATCCCTCGTTTGCAAGAGTTCCAACCAACCGATACGGTGTGTGTGAGACATTCGCTTTTACTTAATTGGACGGAGGTGGAAGAAATTTGAGTGTGTCACACCCTATGAACTGATGAGACCCCCTTTCATATGAGTAGAGCAGTGAATGAACAGTGTATGTATCCTTAGCCGTTCAACACATGACCTTGAATTCACCGCATGTAACTGTTTGTATCGATTTCAATGCAACTTTTGGGGCTGAATTATTTTTCTTTGAGGAAAGCACTTCGAAGGGACCAACAGCCTGTTACGTAACCGCAGCACTTTATCTGGATAAATTATAAACTATTGTCATTCCAGCACCGTGGATGAATCATTACAACAATATTTCAACAAGATCCTCTTCACACATCACGCATAAATCAGCATCTGCTGCGAATTCATTTTACTGAGGGTCGCATTATCCTTCTTACATTAACTACGCGAATGATGGCCTCTACGTTCAACTCCCGAAGCCCCTTGTAATTGTTAGCTTTGGGGTTAACTCAACGATAGCATTTTTCGGAGATACAGAGGAAATGCAGAGGATTTGAAGAATCAGATCCACTTGCACGTACGCAACATCGATCTCAATTTTGAAACTTTTGTTTACTGTTTTTGTTGCCTTTCGTTTGCTATAATCATTAAAATGTCATTTCTAACGAACAAAAAGAAGCTAAGAACGTTCGTCTTGTTTATTGAAAATTATCATATTTTTTAAATAATATTTTTTTATTGATAATGTTACATTTCATATTTATTATCTTAAATCAATCGCAGCTCCATATTTCATATAGCTGCCATTTTTTTAAAAAAAATTTTTTATTGCACCTACCGGTTTCTCATCGCCTTATAGTGTACATCCGCCAAATAGGAAGGTATTAAGCAGACTGGTTCTGACGTCAGGGCTTCCCAAGCCGGAATATTTTAATTTGAATTACCCTACACACCGTATCTGGAAACAAAGTGATTTGTGTTTTCTTTAAGCTAGATTATTCCTAACACAAATCATGTATTTATTACATTCTGTATCTTTTGTCGAAATTGTCTTTTGATGAAAATCGCAACAAAATTATTCCTTTAATTAAATTTCCCATTTTGAAAAAAAAAACACCTTTTTCCATTTTAAGAAGTTAAAAGAGGGAATAAACATTTCTTTTCTACAATAAATATGAAAACATTTTTGTCAGTATATCTCTATCTTTAAAAGAGATTATACAAGGCCTAAATGCCTTGATCCTTATTTATAGTCATGCAGGATGCACAAGAAAAATGTTTTTTTTGGCAGATTTTCTGTAGAACCCTAGCGAAATCTTGTCCTGGACAAAAAAACAGATCTCTCATTTTCTAAATCAATCTGACTTTTTGAAAATTCAAGGTCATTTCAATACACCATATATTTTTACGAAGATCGTGATAAAAAGTAAATATACTTGCAAACCTCCCCGGATTTACGTTCAATGGGTACGTTAGAGAGATGGCTGAGGTTTGCTCAGGCACCACGCCTTTTGTGGTTCAGGGTCGCCCAATGGTTGGTTATATCGCGGAGCTTACTGATATCATACGTTTTTTAATATTCATAAGAAGTTTTCTTCAGGAGGCGGCGTAAAATTCTGTATTTTGAATGAAAAATGGGACGCCTTTTTCTTTCCTTTCAGTGAAATAAACCGTCCCTATAAGATAAACCCCATATAGGATTTGTCTGTGGTAATTCCAGCTGAGTAGATTTGATAATAGTCGCTCAATGCAGAAAAACACCTTTAATTTTGAGAAATAACTCATCCCGAAATTCAAACAGCGATAATTTTCATTTTAGAAAAGCTACCGGAAAAATTTTAAACAAGCTTTCGAGAGAGAAATTTTTTACTTCGATTATATATATATATCTAATATATAAAATTCTCGTGTCACAGTTTTCGTTGCCATACTCCTCCGAAACGGCTTGACCGATTTTGATGAAATTTTTTGTGCTTATCCGGTATCTATGAGAATCGGCCAACATCTATTTTTTATCCCGAAATATCAATTAGTTTAGGAGAAATTAATTAAAACCCCTTAATTTTTGTGAAATTAAAACCTGTAAAGTTACTTTCCGAGTGAAACCCGACCTTCCGGAGAAGCGATCGCTCATGAGTACCTTTTCGTCCAGTAAAACCGCGTTTTTAAAATTGCCATCGTTACGCGTCCGTTCAACTTATACTCAATATCGC
>JAOUZG010004505.1:7333718-7364717 GCA_026289955.1 Argiope argentata | reverse complement strand
CATTAATATTGGCGAACCGACTGGTCACCAAAGGCGGCTAGTATATATATATAATAGAGGGATAGAGACCATTAGAGAAGTCTCGTGATTGTTTAAAATTGGTTTAGACTGGTTAATGACTTAAATTAATTAAGACAAATAATGATTTAAAATTACTGATGTTCTTACATGATTATTTGAAATTTACGATCGTAGACTTCACTTTTGTTTTCTTTTTTAATATATTATTCTAATGCTGTTTTAAAATTTACAAAATATCGCTCTAATAATATCCATTTATTCATTGCGTAACTTTTTTTAAAGTTAGATTGCTTCAAAAGAAGTAATTTGCCCTTTTTTCGACAACATATTTCATTTTTAATGTGAAATTTCTTTGTAATAATTTGTGCAGCTAACTCGAAGGACGAGGAACTGAAGTTGAGCGACTCGTTTGTCACGCGAAGAAGGCGGTCGCGCTTCTGACGGCTCTTTGACGCCGTGGAACTTGATTCCTTTTGGAAAGTTCTTTTATTCGATAAATAGTACAAGTGTGAAGCTCGGAACCCACTGGAAAGTGCAAACATCTGGGTAATCGAGCTTCTAACGCTCTAGCAATGTTAAAATGTTACTTTCTTGTTGCGCTCATATGTTGATCCGATAATAAGCAGAATATAGTTGTTATGCCAGTTTTATAATCAAATATTCGTTGAAAAGTCGATAACAATTCGAATTTCGGGAAAAAAAATACCTAATGTTTAAAATAATAAAAAAGATGCATTCAAAAATTTGCCTCATTTTAAAAAAGTTATCTCAATCACTTAAATTACTATCAGTGAGGATATATTTTTTGAAATTTTAAAAATATGTTTTGAAAAAGCTTTATTCAATAATAATCTTCCAAACCGACTTTGTGTCAAATAATCTTTCCACATCTGAAGTACATTTGTTTTGAAGTGAATACACACTCGTGCGCGCGTACACACCTGCAGATGCATTCACTTCTCCGTGAATGATGGCGATGTTGGACATTTCGGCCATGCCAGCTCAGGAATATGGTAATCGGCATCATTTGAACCAACGAAGGAAATGCTAATTGGGACTTTGAAGATTTCGGCGAATGCGCTTCGAGAATAATGCAATGAAAGTGGGTTTCAGTTTTCGTTCCCTTCCAAACTCTGTTCTTAGTCATTTGAGACGATCGAAATCAAATAATCGTCTCATCACATCTCGTGATCTGCACGATTAATGTTTTGATGCGTGCCTCTTCTTCGAAACGAGCTTTATTCGCAGAACAAAACATTAGCGGTACGTTTAATTTATGTTGTTCTTAGCTCGATAAAGACGCGATGAACACGTGACTTACAGAGGCTGGAAGGCCCATTGTGTTTCTCAACAATTTAACAGCATCTTATTCAGGCCAAAAATAAAAAAATACATATTCTTTCGATTTCCTGACTAGATTTAAAAAAAAGAAAAGCAGCATTTATGGGAAATATCAAATACAGAAGTAAGTATTGTACTAGTTTCGTAATTATAACGCATGCGCTGTTATGTTTGTCTCGTCACACGAAACTGTTATGTTTGTCTCGTCACACGAAAATAACATGAATTTTATCAAGAATGTAATAATATCAAATAATTTTTAAATATTCGTTTTATTTAGTTCTGTTAACATTTCGAGAATTTCAAGCGGACTGTTTTTAAGAGCCCTTTAAAACATTTTTTTTTCTCGAGTGGACTGAAACATCTAAATAAAGTTTAAAAAAAAAATTTATCACTCTATAAAATCAACGAAAATCTTATTTTTTTCCGCCAAAACCCCGTCCACTTCTGCCCTTAATTTGCCCATGCAAATGACGTGGTGGAAATGAAGTTGTCTCGAGGCGATTCCTTTTTATTCGGAGAGAATCTTCGATGAACGCCCCGACGCAAATTCCTTCTCCGAAAGACGCTGCTCTCATTACGGCAGTGGCGGAGGGGACATTTGTTTCGGGGGCCCCCTCACCCATAGGCGACACATTTTCCCCGCCCCCGCTCCCCGCACCGCATCTCATCTGCGCCGGAGAGGAGTCCCCCGGGCCCCCCATTCCTCTGCGAAGCTTCAAAAATATTCGCTCTCACCTTCTGGGCCGGTATCGAGGAGGATAAGAAAAGCTTGGGTGAGAGCGTAATTAAGATGCTGGCAATAAATAAATGGGTGCGATAGGATGAATCGGGAAAATTTGAAAACCGCCGTGGGGTTTTCTACGAACTATTAGAATACTCTAAGGGCTGTTTTAAAAAAGACGGCTTCTTTTGTAACAGATTTTAAAAAAATATCCGAAGTTTCTTCATTGTTTCCTCTAACTTTACGCCTCCACTAACGACTGAGAGGAATGGGTGCGCGCGTATGACATTTTGCAATTCAATTTCGCGGGCATTTGCTTTTAAAACCCTAAGATTTTTAAAATTAATTTTTAAGTAATGAAATCTATTAATTAAAAATCTATCTATGTTTCAGCAATTTTTATGTGGTGATATTTGAAAATATTATTATACAAAAAATAAAATTTCCCCCAATTTAAATTGTATAAAGTTTTCGTTTCATCCGTGCTAATTTATTTGCTTTTCGAAGGTATGATAATTTTATAAAAAAAATATTTTTCATAATTTTGAATGAGTCATTTCTATATTAGAAAGGAATTTAATAATTTTGAGTGAAAAGAATTAAATTAAGTTTTAAAATATTATACTTTTTCACATTTACACATATTGAAATGATCCGAAACAGATGGAAAGACATTAATTCAGTAAAATTTATAAACGATTCAAAACTATGAGCAAACCATGGGCAATAGATACAGTTTCCATAAAAGGACTTTATTTCGTGACAGAAATGAAAACGCCCAGGAGCTTAGATACAAAGTAAAAGAGCGCTATCCGGTATAAAGTTAATATCACTTCATAGATCACAGAAATTTTTGAAAAATTCATGGACAATTGGGAATTGAATATTGGTGATTTCTCACTTGCTATGAATTGTAGCTCATCAATCTAATAAATCCATATATGAATTTCAGCATTTCAAATGCATACGTGTGTTTTTATTCCTTGGTCAAAACATTATCCGGGATTTTTTTTTGTAAACTTTAACAAAATATCATCATAAAAAATAATGGTTTCATGAATATTTCCTTTATGATTACACGATGAAGTTTTCAATTTTCATTCAAAAGGACATTTTAAATTTGATCTTTAACAAAAAAATTATAAAACTTGTGAGATGCAAATATAAAAAATTAGTACTAAAAAAATACAATAATTTATTTACTCTAAACATAACCTCTACGCTTTGCAAAAGTTTAAGTTTTTTAAAAAAATTTGCAAATTTATAGCTCTGCTTCAGTGCAATAGTATCTTTGAAATTTTTTTATTATAATTTCATCGTAGAGCATAATGTTTATAAAATTAGTAAGATCGGCTTTTTCTCCTCTAGAAATGTTGAAATAAATGAAGATGCGTTCTAAACACTTGATTATGATAAATTGAAAGAATCTAAGCTTAGAAAGCGCAATCTTTTTCTGAAAAATAATTTTGAACTTCTTTCTCGTTTAGGAATTTTGCAAAGAAAAATGCATCGCCATCTTAAAAAAAAAAAAAAGACTATACTTTGAGAGAACTCGATGTTTTCCTCCTTAAATATAAAAATCACATTTTTAGAATAAAAAAACCCATCTGTCCGTTAACACTAGAATTCAAAAGTACTGAGTGCTGGACGAGAGAGGGTCGACATTTGAAGGATGGAAAACGCATTTTCTTCGATCATGATGTTCAGAAACGGTGAAGGGAAACTTAAGCACCAGAGCTGATAAACAAAAACAATAGCAATGGCGTCTGAAAAAGGCCCTCGGACAGAGCAAGAACTCGTGGGTGTGTTTTTTTTATTTTCAAAACAAACCTTTTTCAAGTAACGGAAAGTTTGTGAATTTAATCGCAAAAATGTCTACTAACTAATTTCTGTTTTTATTACGGTATGGCTCATGTTTTTCTATCCGGATAATTAGGGCGATCTCTATTATTTCTTAATAATTTTTATAACTTCTTTATTACAAGAAATTACAAGTTCCTCGCTCGTTGCTTTATAACTTATTTCAATAAATTCAGCCAGTTTACTCTACTGCAAATACAAGTTATTTCACTGTCCACGAGGGGCACCGTTTCGAATTCAGAGGACGCCGCCGATCACCCCGCGCATTTTAAGTTCACCATAGAATATGGATGGTTGGGAATGATTGCACTCTCGCAATTAACAGGAACAGGCAGAGAAAGCTGATCTGAACGATTTACCTTCTCTTATAATTCCATTTTGAGAATACTTTAAATTATTTTTAATTTATGATTACATAATTTGTACAACAGCAATCTTGTTATCATTTTAACAAGATTTCTGTGGTTATTTGCCTCGTGTTTGCACAATTATCTTTCAGATTGAGTGTTGCTCACGGGGAAACATGCAATCTGAAGTGTTTATATGAAGACAAATTATGAAATGCTTGTATTGTGAAAAATTCCTCTCAAATATTCTGTTGAACGAAACGTTGGATCTAAAGGTAATACATTTCTCACAAAGCTACTTTTTGAATTGCAAAGGAAAATTCAGAGGCTAGTTTTTTTATTTGTACCATTTCTTTCAATATTTTAAAATATATTATTACAAAAGAAATTTGACAATATCTTAAAATAAAAAAAAACACTATTCGTTAAAATAAATTGTATTTTCTAGTATTTTTTCATTTACTTTAATGAATTTTAAAAATATGTTTAAGCATAATTTATAAAAAATACTTAATTTTTTTTTCATCTTTAGACTTACATTCAGTATTCTACAGTATCATATAACCTTTTTTGTGCAAATTGGGGATCCTTTTATAATTAAAAGTAATTCTTACAAATGAAATAAAGGTAGATTAACAAAGCCTGAAAACACATTCTTTTGGAAGCTCAGACTACAGATTTGAATCTTCTTAAGAGTTTCATTAATAGTGTGTTAATTTTTTAATTTATTAAATGCCCAGAATATGTTTATTTTGTTGTAGTTATTTATTCATAACATAGTGAATAGTAGCTTTACCAGAATTAGTGTAAAACATTATCATCTTATATACATATGACACCCTTGCAAAATGAAAAGAGCACCCATCGATGGTACCTATTATTTAAAAATTATACAGAAACTCAGAATAAAACTCATTCATTAATTTAATCTTACAAAGCAATAGCAGTTTTTGGCTACCAGCTAGTTTGAGAATAATATACGCTGAAATTTTCAAATTGTTTCTGGGGGAAACAGCAGATGCTAACAGGCTTATCTTCTCTCAGACTGAGAGAGAAGTCTTAAGTCACGCATTTTTATAAGATTGAAATATTCTGGTTTACATAATGCTCTGCGTTTTAGATGCAATAGAATATATTTTTCTTTTCAATTAAATTGTTAGAGTCTACAGAACGCAAGAATCAGTATAATTTTTTTAAATTGTAATTCATTTGAACTTTTAATGATTCAAAATGCACTAAAGAAACTCCTTACTTTATTTTGACAAATTATTCCACTAGATGTATATGCCTAATGCTAATTGCTTGGAAATCAGATGTTGGAACCCAAATAGAGTAAACATTCGCTCGAAATATGCATAAGCAATTTGTGTCAAACACTGTAAAACTACAGAAATTTATAATATGGATATTTAACAAACCACGGAAACATGTTTCATGCACTTATCTATTTATAAAACATATTCGCTTCACGTTTATTTGATATTTACGGGCACGTATTGAAGATTATATTCTTCCAGATCTTTTTTGCAGTAAGAATTCATTTCATTTTTCAATTGGAGTTTTAACAAGGCGAGGACAACGCATTGACAGAAGCTGATCTTTAGACGCTTGCGTAAAGTGCTCTTGGAGATTAAATGTTCTTTTTGAAGTGAAAAATAAAAATATATATATCTTTTAAATATTGAATAAAAATAAAAACTTTATTTATATGCTAGAATTTGGCATCTTTGAAAGGATAATATTTTTTTAATAATAAGATTATGAAATGTTTTTTTTTTGTATTTAAACTACTTCGATATTATATCGAAAATATGTTAAATTTCGTTTCATATTTGAATTAATAAGATTCTAATTACAAATTCAGAATTGTCGTTCTGAAATGCACATTCTAACCTACCAAAGTTTATAAGTGCTATATTTGTATCTGTATGTCAGTTGGTCTGTCTGTTCTCTAGAGCGTCAACACACAAAATATATTTTCCTCTTTATTATAAGTAAAAATTAACATTTCCAAAAATAATATAATTTAAGTAAAGTAAGCAAACAAAAAAATAAAATAAAATAATAAGAACTATAACTTTGAATTGCTGCATTTTGAGAACCCTTTCTGACCTAGAACTTCTTCTATGATTACGCTTTGAACGTCAATGGTCCAATTTTTCAACTCCTACTATTAGCTAACTCTCTCTCTCTCTCTATCTATCTATCTCTATCTCTCTCTCTATATATATATCTTGTTCAAATTTTCATTCATTAATCAAATACTTTTTATTCATCCACTCAAGTTCAAGTTGTTTTTTAAAATTTGTAATGGATGATATTTGAAGTTAATACAGTTTTTCCAATATTATTTCATTATTTTTTATCCATCAATTAAAGTCTAACTTTCTCACCAAGAGTCTTCATTTTCCCGCCGCCGAATAAGTAACGAATGCAGTTTGTTTTTTCAGCACACTAATGAGGTTAAGTTTAACATAGTTTTTATTTTTATAATGTTTGAAGCATTTAAAATTAAACATTCTTAATAAATCGATTTTTCCGATTTATTTAAAAGTATTTTCGAATTAAAATAATACAGAATAAAAAAAATCAGAAATTTTAAATTTGTGTTGGGTTCCCCAACTGAAAATCACGCATTTTGCATGGTCACAATTGGCTTTGAATTTTTCATTTGGCGTTGAAAATTCAACGGTAGTATAATTTTTTGACCACATATTTAAAGTAATTGTCGGGCCGGGATATTCTGGTTGCTATGGTGTTGAATTCGCATTCTTTCGGTTGAAACTTCGAACACCTTATACAGCAAGGAGAATGGAAATCGCCGGAAATTGCCAGGAGAATCGCTTTCTATTGGGATTTTGTCATATTTATATACATATTTTTATTTATTGTAATTATTTAATAAAATGTAGCTAAAATGAAATAATAAAATGTAGCTAAATTGAAATGTTTCTTTGTTAACCTAAGTAGGAATTGATTTTAAAAAATTGTTTTTTTTTTATATTGCTCGTTCTTTAGAAATCACAGAATTCCTCCGAAAGGAAATTTAAGGGAAAATGCAACACCTTACGTGGTCTGAGACACAATTTAATCTGAAGTGAGTGAACAGAAACTAACCTGCAGTAAATTCTTCAAAACTTTCAATTAAACCAGTGACATCTCAGTAACCAATACATAAAAAGAAATTAAAAATGAGTATTGATAGATGATAAAAGCCTTTATTACACTATAAAAATAACTTTGAAATATGTTATAAAATTAGGAAAAACAAAAATTCAATATAAGGAAAGAGAATTAATATATATATATAAAGAAATTTGGAATACAACCTGAAGACCTTCACAAATTTCACCCTCAGCCGATGATTAAAACAAGAGATTTTCCCTATCGTAACAGCATTAGCGTTCTCCAAATACAATTGTTTAGTTTGATTCAGAAATACTTTTTTAGTTTTTTTATCGTTTGCTCAGAAATAATTTGAAATTTGAAATTTCACAATGTTTATATTTTTGATTTAAAATAGATAGGATTTTAGAAAAATCAACTGATATTCTCACTTGCAAATGGTTTCAAAAATGCGATGATATTTTAAAAGCATTGAATTTGATAAGAAGTAGCATTGCATTCACCATTCATCCGCAGTTGCGGGTCGTTTTGAGCTTAGATAGATAAACTGGATATGGGAAAAGCTCTCAAATTCCGTTAACTTGTATGATTCGGCATATTGTAGATGCTTGCAATTACGATAGAAATACCATCCTTTCTGCTATTTATTATTCTAGTAATCCTTTAAAAATTTACATTTTTATTTCTAACTATATTAATTATGAAAAATTTGTAGAGCGCAAGTTGTACATTAATAAATGCTATTTACATATATCTGGTGAACTTAAACTATAAATATAGGGACTACTTAGAGACAAGACAAAGAAATGTTGCGGATCTGGCATCAAATTTTGTATGAAAACTCTTTTGTGGAATGTAATCATTATAATTCGAATAGACGCTTAAGCGGAAGAGTCCTCCATCTATAGCGCCTCTGTGCGAAGTTAAAAGGAGAAACTGCGAGATAATACTTCCTAAACAGCCCCGTTTTCAAAAATCTTCTCGAGTGCGTTTAAAGCCATTCCATAAATAGTAGAGAAAAATATTATCTTTTGAAGTCAGGGACCATTTGTATGGGCCGTATCATCTCTGCGGAATTTCTCTTCCCGCCCCCCTCTTTTTTTCCGTGCGAAGTCGGGGCTCGTTTCAGCTTGAAAAATGCACCGATATAAAATCCAAGTTTATTTTCCAATAAGTATTTTAGTGTCAAAAGATAACGAGAGATCACGGACCGTTTCGTCGAATGGAATCTATCGCCTCGCATTGTTGGATGATCGCATCCTTCGCGGGATCTCTCTGTGAATGGGAGGGATTTCCCGTGGCGTCGTTTTATTTACTTGGGCTCTTTTTGTAGGAAAATGATATTGTTGTCCGAGGGATCATAGGATCTCCAGGGCAATTTTTTGGAATAGTGCGGATAAATATTGGAAAAATGAGTTCCTTAAATTAATCCCCACCCCCCACCCCTAGTGTCAGACCAGAGATATCTGTGTGAACCTCCCCTTTCATACCTGCGACTCAGAGTCTGCCACCGAAAAAATGTTGGTTATAAGTCTCAGATCGGAAATTTTCTGGTAGCAGTCACCCTCCCCCCTCCTCCGATTCAAGCTGGGGCACAAATGAGTGAGAGTATCCGCGAAAGAAATGACAGATTGATCCCTCACCTCACGCTCAGCTAATGAGTGGACGTATCGAATAAATGTGTGTCCAATATGAGGTTTAATTTTTTAATTAAGGAAACTATGGCGTTATTACCAGCCTGGCGCTTGGCATTCAAATTTTTCGAATGACTCAGCAAACCAACAAAACTGATATCAAATAAAAAATGACAATTTTCTCTTTTTATAGATTATTTCCAGGATATTCGAATTGAAATGGTTTTCGGAATTTAATTTATATAAAACTCTTAGTATAAAAAGTTAAACATACATAAAATATTTATGTAAAATCGTATATCAATTTGTAGTGAAACAATTTTTCTTAGTTTTCATTGAATAATTTATTTTAAAATAGATAATGCACATTTTTTATTATAAAAATATTGATCTGTTTCATCATGAAGAGATTTACTTAGAACACATTAAATATAATAATCTTTTACTTAATAATTTGTATATCCAATATTAGTTTGTTGATTTCTTTGAATTTTTACGCGATTACTTATTCTTGAGGAATTAAAACTTTAAAAAAAAATTAGCAACGGCAATGATACGAATCTGATATCATTAAAAGGTAATTATTTTTAAATTATACAAATCTTTCAGTACCTTATAGTTTTTGTATTTTTTAACAGGCTTCATTGTAAATAAATATTTGCAAAGATATGACATCAACCACTATGCGTAAGTTGTCTGGTTAAGTTATAACTTACCCATCTGGTGATAGTTGAGACTTTTTAGAGTAAACTTTCTGTTTGACCTTTATTTTTTGATATCTTCTCTGATTTCTGAAAACGGGTGGTGCGGCTTTATGAGCAATTTTTGGTCTCTAATACGTGGTTCGAAAAAAAAAACGATTGATAAGGTAACATTTTTTTAGAAATTTATTGTTCAAATTTATATTCACAAAAATAGAAATAAAATTAGGGGTCTTAGAAAGCATATACTATTACAGAAAAATGCATTAAGCCAAAATCTGTTGATAAAGTTTTCTCCAAAAAGTATTCTTTAAAGTTAGAGCGATAAAATATATAATCAACTTACTTGTTAAACTTATCAAATTAACAAGTAAGTTAAATTTAACTGGAAGTTATGTTATTTTACTTGTTAAACTTATCAAGTCAAATAAAATTTTATTCCAAGGACTACAATTGATAAAAATGTTAAAAAAAAGACACGTGGCTTATCATACTAGAGTATTAAAACCTTAAACTGCTAAATTATGCTACAAAACTGGGCTAAATAAAACAAAAGACCGTTTTAAAGGGCATCGCTTAATAGAACTTACTGGATGCGTCTATTAAAATGTTTCCTTTAGTTCTACATAATAAATTCAAAAATGAAAATATTTAAGATAGCAATTTAACAATGAAATATCTAAAATAACAGTTTAAATTGCTATTAACCCAATATTTCATTTTTTTTGGGGGGGGGGGGTTAAAAGCAATTTAACCTAGCACAACAATTGTTAGAAAGGATTAGTAATCGAAAAAAATGAAGCAGTGAAATGTATTTAATGTTACAATGAAATGATACAAATTTTGGTCAAATTAACATGGAAAAGTATATTGAAAAAAAATTATAAGATTATTTTTAAAGAAATGTAAAAAAAAAACTTTTTTTTATGATTATATGCTCCAAAATCAGGAAGGATAATCTCAAATTATTTTATAAATAATTTGAAGAGCTTGGAAATTTTTAGTGACACAGTAAATCATTCGAAGTGCTAAGAAACATGCCGGCTAGATTTTGTTCAATTTTATACACGATCGGTTGCGTAGCGACGACATTGAGCGCCATTCTCCGCTGCATTCAATCGTGCGGCTTGGCTTGTGGTGAAAAATAAGTTTTCTTCCGAAAGAAGACCTTTCCATTACGCTTCATTTCATAGAAAATAACCTTTTATTTTAAGATGCTCGTAAGACATTTTAAGAAACTCGCGATATTTTCTTGATTGATTAAATTAAATGTAAGTTTTTATTATCAAATAAAACCTAAAATTTAAAAATTACCCGGATTTAATAGTTTGGCAGATCAATATTCTGTACGAAATATTTAATGCAATAAAAGGCATGTCAGCTGCTATTTTTGTATTCAAGTATATATTGATAGTTTTTGTCATATCATAAAAATATGTTACTCACAATATTTAACTGGAATGACAGAACTGGGACATTTTGAACTCACCTAAAAAGAAAAAGAGAAAAATTATTATTCCATAAAAAAACGACGAATATATAAGTGAAGAAGTCCGCATTGATATTTCAAATGGAGAAAGAAGCTAGCTCATTTCCAAATTTTAAACAATGTCAAAACCAAGTTAATATTTGCATATTTCCTTATTAAAATAATATTAATTAAATATTCATTAATCATTTTGCCCCTTTCAGATTAATTGATGATAATATTCCAAAGCATTCGCTATGCATTGAAAAAAATATAATTGGTTTCGAAGAATTTGTAACATACAAAGGTTCATAAAAACCGGCGTTTTTTCATTAAAATTTCTGCATTTTTTTAAGGGTCTCATTAAAATAATTAAACCGAAGCTTGCTATAAACTTTCATTTCACTTTTGAAGTAAGAATTTCAATATTGTTGGACCTTTTTTTATTATTATCATATTTGACGAGGATAAACGGGTCGAATTCGCAAGAGATTGAAGCACTGTGCAGTTCTTCTTTTCGTGGATGAGTTTTGAGAAACTGCACCCGCATCGGACTCGTTGCTGGTATTGGCTTCCCAATAAATGCCTCCGAACCGCACCTATTCACTTGCTCGGAACATTTTTACTATTGAATTATATGATTGCTATTATTACAGATACAAGCTATTCTTTTGCCGAAGATGCAGAATAGAGTTGGGAGAATTGTAATCTCCATTTTGTGCTTCTTCCTAATGAGGATAGTATAATCTCACATTCTTTTAAGTCAAATGTTCACCAAATATGGCAAAGTAATCGGACCCTTCTAACATCAGTGTCGCTTCCGAACCTATTTTTCTTAAGAAAATAAACTGAAAGATCATTTAGAAGGTAATTCAAATTATAAAAATTAAACGAATTTGGAAAAAAATACCATCAGTCATCCAAATTTGCGATGATTTTGCTCTCGTAGCTGTCTGAATCCCAGGGTGAAAAAATGTCCGATAGCGAACACTCGGTTCATTGATTCAATCGAAATTTGGTCCAGGAGTTTTAAGCATGGCATTCTCTTCCAAAAGTAAGTCCATCTACGCATGGCATCACAGTTCCTCTGGAGGTAGACGATAGATAAGATAAAAGTTTCATAATACATCCAGTAACTTATTCAATTAATTTCGATACATCGGTACCATTTCAACCGTTTCTACTTCTAGCGGATGAACCGAGGTCCTATGCGATGGAGTGAGTGCAACAACAAAACGTTTTAAAGAACCCTCAACTCACGAATGACTCTCAAGATGAGGAATCTTTTGTCAAACTTTCAGCCTTTTGATGCCTGAAAACAGAATTATCAAGCCCTTATGCGAGTGCCTTTCGGACATCGTGAAAGCGCAAATGTTGCATGGTTCTCGAATAGGAAACAGTTATGCAATAATGCAATTTGAACAGCACCCACAACTTTCGAAATTCCTTTCAGAGCTTTCACGAATCCAATTTTTTAAATATCTCGGAGTTCAAGCGCGCCCCTGCTCATAAAAACACTCCCCACCCCTTCCATAGAGCGCCCTCCTCGAAACAAATCTCCTTAAGAAAACGAGGTTTCCTCGAGATAAGGCCGGAGAAGACCGAGTTTGCCTATTTAAGCATCTCGAATATCCGATTCCGAGGGAAGGAGGGAGAGAGAGAGGGGGGGGGAATAAAAAAGAAACTTTCGAGAAAGTGACGAAGTCGAGAAAAAATAAAAACCTCTCCAACTTCAAATCACCCGGAGCAAAAAGTTTACTTCTTCTCCTGATATCAATTTATTTCATACCCGACTCTTTCCCTAACTGGTACACACATATCCAATCTCAGTCGGTTAGAGCAATTGCGAGGAGGTCTTCAACATGCTAAAGCCCGAGAGAGAGGGGGGGAGGAGGAGGAGGGGGGGCGGGTGAAAAATCAATCAATGCGTATCGGAATTACTTTAAGAAGAAAAATCGCCTTTCGCAGGGGTGCTATTTATCGGACTGCTAGGTTTGATGACACTTTTTATAGGTTGCCGATTATAATCGTTTGACCTTTGGAAAAAGAGTTCGGTAAACTTGATACATTTTGGGCAGGCTGGTGGGTCTTTTCCATCCACGCTGGGTGCGGCGTGATGATGAGGTCTTTGTTTTTAAAAAAAATGGAAAAGGCTGATGAAAATTCACTTTTTGGAATAAACAAATAATTTGTACTAAGAGAAGCGATTCTTTTAAAAGGAGAATTCATTTGTTACTATGCATCTACTTTAGAGAAAAGATGTTTCTATTTTTATTACAGAAGATGGTGTTCAGTTCCTCTTTCAGAATGAAACGTAAAATAATCGCCAATACTTTTGATTAGGAGTCCGATTTGTTTATATCAAATCCTGCCCGTAAAACAGAAAAAGATCGATTTTACTGATTTAAATATTTGCTTTCAACTGTTTCGATAATAAAACTGTGACTCTACATCTATCTATATATATATTTAATTATTAGCTTCAATTTTTTTGTTATATTATGTTTCTTTTTTTTTATTTAAAGGAGAAACAATCGTATCCATGTAATCTTAATTATAATCACATTTTACATTTAGTTTCAGCTAATTTATTTAATAAAACCTTTTTATGAATTCATAAGCAGAACATTGACAAAATAAATCTTTTTGGTTGTCACCAGCTTGATATAAATTTAAAATCTCTCCTTCAGATTTTCACAGTATATTGCTGTCAGTGAAAAGTAAATTTCCAGTAATAAAGGTATGCACATTTAGCCAAAAGAATTAAGTTTTCTTATGTTTCAATCTTTCTGTGATGAAACAAATCTCTTTTTTTTAACAAAGGATTTTAATAACTTTATTTTATTTTTTCATATCATCATTGAACAATTTTATATTTAGTAATTGTAAAACAAGCTATAGTTATTACGAGTTGATATTAGAAACTATTTTCTGAAAGAAAATTTCTTCATTCGCGAGTCCTCCACTTCAAGAGAGGAATTAATAGCAGCTGCGCAGAGCAAGCCATGCGTAAGGATCCGCGTTTCATGCCTCATCGCCCTTCAGCTCGAGTACTTTTCTAAATTCTAAAGAGATACCAGGCGAGGATCCAAGTTATTTATCCTTGGATCAATTAGTATGGATAAATTTCAGGATTGTGACTCAAGAAATGAGGCTTCCACACATGCTACAGGGTTTCATACACTAAATTTCATTAATTTCTAACATTGTTATACTTGCATAATGTTTTGAACTTATATGAAGACTTAACACCGAAGATTACCTTAATTAAACAGAGACCACCGCCGCTAGAATGTTCAATCAAATATTTTACGTAACTTGGTCTCCTAAGTCATTCTTCTCTTAATGGCTTAAAATACTAAAATTCAGGCTCTGTGTATTATTATAGAAAGCCCTGCATTGCTCTCCTCTAATTCTAGGTTATCTTCGCTGCAATTTGAAATTTTTATTGAAACGGAAGCGATAATTTTTTAAAAATATTTTAATATTTGCAGTGAAAATAGAATCGTTTGGCATTGCAATCTTATGTGCATTACAGAATATACATCATAATTTATATAATATTTCAAAGAGTCATCCAAGAAATATTTTTCTGATATATCATAAAATTCAGTTTTAAGCAGAGTTTTGTAACGTAAATAACAATATTTTGTTGTGTTTGATTCAATAAGCGTAGGAAAATCAGGAAAATGTTGCTAATATATTTTATATAATCCTCCGAGCCTGAGACCTATATTCAGTATAAAATTCTCGACACCATATCTTTTAAATTAAAATAATAGTAATAATAAAATATACTTGGCGGTCTTCCCCGACGATGTTACGGAGCTTTGAAAGTCATTATTTTAGGACTATTTATGTTTTCTTTATTATAGACCAATGACCTTGAAGAGCTGCGAGCGGTGACAGGTGTTTTTTTTTCTCGAGTCTATCAATGAAGTGAAATCTTCACATTTTTGTAAAATAGAGCACACAATATAAATTCAATATTAATTATAAAATAGGGATATAAAGATTTTCATATTTTCACAAATCTTATCAGATTTTGTCCCCATAGAGTGGAATTAATTGTATCGATGTCTCTAAATTATTTTATTGAATATAATTCATAGGACCAAAAGTCTCAATAAAAAAAGTATCCTTTATCGCCACATTTATTGACTCGAACTGCATGAAGTATTTTTATTTACTCCTAATTTGTGATGTAGGATTCACACACACATTGCTAACGATCCGGAAGTCAGCTGTCTGGAGTGGATGCCCTCTCCTCATTTCACTCCCTTCGTCTTGAATGGCAAGGGCTTAATAATGGCTTAATAATTAAAGAATTAATAATGTAGCTATTTAAAAAGTTACATCTTTTTCTTACATTTCTTTTCCCAAAAGATATGATTCGTCGTGTTTATTTTATTTTATATAAGTACGGAAAACAAATTACACTGTTCGAATATTTATTTGTCTTGGGTACTCATTTGAAATTTTAAATAGACCTTCAACTTGACGGCAACACGTTGATAAGGGATTAGAACATATAAACGAAGAAGCATTACCTCATATATTGAATTAAAAGTTGAAGTGAAAGCAACTATTTTAAAATTAGATAAGACAGTCAATGCCACCCCCTATACTGAAAATGTTAAATGGCTCTAACTCATGCACTTTTTAAAAAAATGCATAAAAGATACAAGTAAAAAAAGGAAATTTTTATTTTTATTCCTGCGAGTACATGGTTTAACGTATAAAGACAATTATAAAATGAATTTTGAGGAGAAAGTGAATGTCGGTCCGAAAATAACCTTTTGAGATAATGCAATGAAAAAATAAAAGAAATATTTCCTCGTCAAAACTTTCCGATGTTATAGCATGCAATTTACTTATTTATCCTAAACTATTTTTCTTTTTGTTGTTATACACCTTTTCATTCTTCCCTCTTTTTAATTTCCGAAAAGAAACATATTTCACCTTTAAAATCTTTCTTCCCATATTATCAACATTAAATAATAAAAATGTATGCACTTTTTTCTAAAATTGTGTCAACAATACAAGTACGAGATTTTTCTAAGTTGAAAATTATTTCCATCCTGAAGGGAAATTTTGCAGAAACATCGATTGGAATTATTTAAAAAGAAATTTTATCTTGAATGTCGTTTTGAATGATTCAAAAGCATTATTTTCTGGCGCGATAACAATTCTATTTTTAAAAGAAATTAATATGTCACGAAGTTTACGCTTTAGAATATTAGTTTAAAAATATGAAATTCGTGGCAAAAATTTCAATTGTGTGTATTCAAGTGTTTCGGAGAAAAAAAAATATAATTTCAAAAACCTAATCATTCAAACTTTGTTAATGCTTGTAAAAGCCAAAAAGAATAGAAAAAACTATTCTTTGTTGTGAGGCATCGAATTCTTTTATATATGCCGTGGAATATAACTCCTAAATATTGGTACTCTTATGACGTCTTATAATAAATTGATAGATTATAATTATTTATAACACATTTTGGCTCTATTTTGCAATTCTTGCAATCGGCAGCCTCTTTAAATATCTGCCAAATATTATTTATTGGCAGCGACATAAATAAAGCCCCTTGTCTATATGATACAATGATAAATTAGTGGTAACAACGAAATATTTTCTTTCTTTCGTGCATCAGTTCTGTTCCTTGTTTCGAATTGATACTTTAAATACAACCAAAAATAGAAAACTTCATTAATTATTTATATACTTTTATAAAACATTTCGAATATTTTTTTAAAAGCTCCTTTTATTATAGCATAATTAAATGTTTCTACTAAATGATTCGAAAGAGTCTAACAATGTAATTAAAATTAAAAATTCTACAAAGATATATTGAGCACAATGAATGAACAAAAATTTAAAACAGATAGGGGGACGTGAACGCGTCAGACGATCATAAATATAGGTCAACTGCAGCTTTTAATGCAATAATAGGTATATTACAATTTGAGGCTTTGCAGATGTAGTCGTAGGTTGTAAAATATATTGCTTGATTTTCATATATCTATTTTGATCAGGGACAAAACAGTTTAATTGTTATAAAGGAGTCAACATTGAGATTCAAAATACATAAAAATATATAATAAAATCTAATTTTTGAAAAGCTTAGAATGCTGGCTTCCCTTAAAGATGGATGGGGATTTACGTTGTATGAATGTTAAAATGCATAGTGTCTATAAAAAATGAGAATCAGTTCATCCTGAGCAAACTAAATGAAAGTCGTCATGATACAAAACCAGTTATCTTAAAATTGGCCCGATGAAGTGTTCTTCAAAAGGACCCGATTAAAGCGGTCTGTTGATCTTTGCTTAATTAATGGATCTTAATAAACGCTTAAAAAGTATGTCATGTATTTATTAGGACACTTTTTCAAACTCCACTTTTTTTTCGCCCTCCTATCGTGTCAAATTAGCCAGCACCCAGCGGACGCTGAGCACATATTTGTGTTTGCGAACGAGAATTTTATCTAAAGAGACTTCCAGCTCAAACAACATCACACTTCTTAAAATTTTTAATCAACTACAAGAGTGGTATGAAACGGATGCTCATTCCGGATAAATTTGCTATGAATTCGGCGACTGTAGGCGGTTCACCTCAAATTTTAATTTCGAAGCCTTTAACTTTGGTGAGAATTTTGGGAACTTTAAAATGTGTGGGTACTTTAAATGCATTTTAAATGCTTTAAATTTCTGTGGCATAAAAACTTTCAGATATTGAAATACCACGACAGTCCTAACATATCCGTTTTCAAGTGAATAACATTTTCTTTAGCCGAATCGAGTTTAGAAGTCGTTTCATTTGAGAGATAACAATTTTTCTTGATTTCCAAAGAGATTGAGAAAGCTGCATCTGCAACGAAGGTCGATGATAAAGGACGAACTCTTTATTTTGTAAGCCACAACAGCCAATTGTACTCAGCCTAGGAAACATCAATGAGGAGTTCAGTTTGTTGCAGATCAAAGATCAAGATCATAAATTGTCATAAATCGAAAATCGCCGAAACTAAACCACAGTCTTCTGAAGCAGATATTTATTATAACTTGAGTACCTTTGAGTTTATTACAATACATGAGTAACTTTAAAGAAAATCTCGGTCTTTAAGCACATTGCTGTGCATTTTCAACAGTTTCATTGCATTGTATAATATAAATTATTCATACTGTTTAAGATCGAAAATTCACATTACAGAAAATCAATTTTTAATGGCACATTTTCCACCGACAAGGTTTTTGTCCAAAATAGTTAATTTGAAAACATTAAAACTGCCATTTTTCAGCATGTTGGCAAATGTCGAATTTACTCTGTTTATTTTTTAACGACTGAATTCTCAAATGAATAATTTCATCCGTTCTGTAAGTGAAATTTTTCTCAATGATTTAAGCAAGTCCTTTTCATTTTTTCCCATGAAAATGAATGGACTTTGTTGTTGAAATCTCTAAGTGCTTAGGAAGTATATAAAAGAGGAAATATTTTACATAAATATCTTCTTGTATAACAAAAGATCATCTCCTTCTAAACATTTTACATCCTCTCACGTAGTGAAGATCGTCTTTAATATAACCTGCGATACCTTTTTCTACGAAATTCCGTAAACTGTATTGAAAAAAGAAAAATGTAATTTTTTCTTTCTTCAATTAGCAAAAATTAGTAGAGACGAAATTCATTGAGATATTGATTGCTAGATTAGGATAATCGAGACTATTTCTTTTAGTGTTTTTTACCTAGGTTTTTTTCAATGGCATCGCATAAAAGTTTTTATTAAACAAATTTTTGTTTCTTAAAAATTAAAGTTTCTTAGTCTTTTAATAAAACTGTTCGTTGATTCATATTCAAAAGCAAGAAAAGTTTAATTTTATAAGATGCTTAAAAATATTCCAAAGTTTTTAGAGTGTTAGAACAAAATTCCAAGCGTTTTTCAAAAGCTAAAAAATAAAGAAAATAGTGTAAATTATTACAATAATTGTTCCACAAGCACTTTTGATTAATAGTTTCCGAAAAACATTCTGTTCTAATATTTAAATTTCCTTTGGACTATCATCAGAAATTCATTACTTCTAGCAAACAGAAATAATAAACCTTTAAAAATTTATTTTTAGCATTTGCGTTTGTTTTCGGCAATGCTGACAACATCTGGACTTGCGGTCACCTCCCCTTCGGTTCGGATCCGCGTCTCTCGCTCACGGAGCAACCGAAACGCAAACTTCAATTCAAATCTCTCTCGCGAAGGAGTGTTGTTTTAAAACTGAGAAAGGAAAATTCCAGTCAATTTATCGATTTTTTTTGTCGAAATGCACTTCCTTAATTAATTTGTTCTCTTTCAATCTCCCTTCTCTTCATCCCCCCTCCCCAATTCATTCTATTTATACTTTTTTTAAAGGAATCTGCTTCCTCTTCCCGATTTATGAACTTTTGAAGAGTTATCACATTTACGTCTCCTTCGTTCATTCGGGCGAAAAAGACAAATTTTGCTTTTTCTTCGGTTTTATGAGCTTTGATTTTTTTTCTTCTCCCGTCTTTTTTCTCTCGCTGGGTGGATTCGTTGACAGTGAATAAAGATATCCAATGGGCGTGAGTTGTTGTCCCTTACCCCCTCGCAATCAATCTTCGCTCAACTTTGAAACATAATTTTTCTAAATAATTTGCCATTCTTTGTTCATGCAGCTGTTCAATAATTTACAGAAATTCATTTAAATGAAATGTATACTTTCGGAAGTAAAAGTAAATTATCTGACTTTTAATGCTACAAATAAATCCTCTGAGACATATTACAATACTTATCTTATAGGTATTGTTTCATAAGCATAAATAGACATAAATAAAAAATATTTTTATGATTTTGCAGGTGTGTGTATAAACATATATTACGAAATCAGTTGAAATTTGTGGATATTAAATGCAAGAATATTTTCATGACATGGACTAAACTTTAAAAAAAATAAGAATTTTAGTTTAGATTGGAACTTATCTTGTCTTTGTATGTATATTTCAATAAATTTCAGAAACATTATTCACCTACTGATTTATCTTTTAATCGAATGCTAACTTTCAAAAAAAAAAAATGAATGGTGTTTTACTTACTAATAAAGTACTTTGAATATATAACTGTATTAATTTTTGCGAAAGAAAATGGTTTTTGCTTATCAATTTTTGGAAATGCCTATAAAATTCCAATGAAGAAATGCTTTTGAAACTAAAAACAAATTTTATCTAATTAAAGCTATATTAAAGTTTTGTCAATTTCATTTCTCACCTATCCATTTGCCATACGTCAGAAATTTTCTTTTCTTTCCAGATTTAGTAAGTAAGTAATAAAGGAGTATTCCTCATATTTTGAAACCAATTTCTGTTTAAACATTCTTTTTTGATTCATAACCTTTTATTGACAGATTTTAGATCCAAGTTCAAACTCTTGAAACATTTTTTAAAAATATTTTTGATACATTTTACTAAAGGAACAATTATTCATTGTCATACGGGAAACAAATCGACATTTAATTTCTGTGATCCCCACCAGGTCGCTTCCGGCTGAGCTGGCTACTTACGACCTAAAAGGAGAATATAGCGCTGGTGGGACTGAATAATGAAAAATGAAATGTTTATTTTTATATCGAAAAAAAATTATTATTAAATTTTAAAAAAATATATAATATTTTTATATAAAAATACAAAAAGATAACATTAAAGTTGAAAACCTATACCGATTTATAAAAAAATGTTTCGAACACTACTACATTCCTGACCTAAGCAATAAAGGCATTGGGGAGTTCATTTCACAGAGAAAGCATCTTAGCATGTTTAAATCCTTATCAGTTTTTTAAAAGTTATAATTAAATATTCTGCTTTCATAATCAAAACAATGTTTCTAATAAGAATTTTTTTAATAATCAGTTCGTTAAGATATCTCATTCAGGCGAAAGCAAAAATGGCGCACTTTATTTAATACGGCACAGAATCGCATGAGCGCAGGAATACCCTGATTGAAAGAAGGCGCCAAAAGGAGAAGTATTTTGAAAAGGATCTTTCCACTTTTATATTTCGAACTTTATCGCAATTCAATGATATTAAATTAAGCCCTTTTATAGGATTAATACATTAGGAAATGATGTAAAAGTATTTTTCGAACAATACCCAAAGTGACGTTAGGAAAGAGACATTCAAAGAATTTTACTAAAAATATATTCATTTCTGTATAATAAAAATATCAATAAAATAATTGAATTTGAAGCTTCTTAGTTACTAAAAAATGAAGGTATTTTTGATAAATATATAGGATAATTTAAAATTCTCTAATATTTTAAGTTCCTGTGTATCATATTAAGCTTTAATGGTTCATTAGTTTCTCAAGTACATATGTGTGATGCTTTCAAGAAATGGAGGACTCAAGTTGTCCTCGTAATCTTGCCATGACCTTAGCTGTGTGCGGAGAATCTCTTTCGGAAAAAGACTGAAAATTCCAAAGAATTACGATTCGGTCTATGATTTTTAAATGCGGTTAATGCCCCCATCTAAAAACACATCGAAACACGCCTGTCCAATGCGGAATAACCGTCGGCAGATGAGTGGAAGAATCTCTATGTCGGTAGTTTTTGCAAACCTATTCTTCGCATATCGTATTCATAGACTATAACAATGCGTGGATAAAGCCGAATCGCTGAAATATATCCCCCCCCCAAAAATAGGGAGTTAATCAGGCATCAGGAGACTCGGAAAGATGGAATCGCATCCCTCCTTGTTGGGGATGCCTTTTCTCGCCCGGCATATATCGTCCATAAATAGTGCTAAAAATATTGCGTTTATATTATGCCGAATTCCCTCTCCATGTTTTATGCCGGCCGAAACAAAAGACCTCCATCCGAGCGTGAACCGCTCCCCCTCTTCGGGAGGAAAATACAGAAATTCACCTGACTGGTTGGGAATGAAAGAAAAACACGGAATCGAAATGCGCCTTTGTTTCTTTACCTTTGAAGCTCTTTTTCTTTTCTTTATTTTCGCCATCTCTCGTTTCCTGTTCAAAGAGAAAAGCATTTTGTTCTACAACTTATTTACATGGATGCTCCGTGTATCGGAGAAAGTGTATAAAATTTATAAATAAAATTGTGGGAAAGGGTTTGCTTTTTTAGAATTGGATTCACCCAGTTTTCTGTTAGGCGAATAGAGTACGAGAAAGATTATGAGATATCTTTGGTTTCTTTAAATTGACACGATAGGCTTGATAAATCTCTCCGAAAAGGAGAGAGCTCCTGCCAAAGATTGGCTTTATGTGACGAATTCGTGTAATATATTTTCAGTTTTCCACGCGTTTCATCCGCACCATTTAATAGATTTCTACATTTTGGACAACTTTAAGCTTTTCGGAAAACTTTAAAGGAATAAAATCATAACAAATAGAATAGATAACATTCATTGAGTTATTTTAAAACTGTATAGATAGATTAGATACCCTTTATAATATTTATTATTTTAAAAAATAATAATGAAATAATTTTTTTTCTCATAGTCAAATTTTTCCAGATTTTTTAGGATGATATGAACATATATTTTTTTGCCACATCACGAAAAATATTCCTAAATTCATTTATTTCTTAATAGGACTTTCGCTGAAAACATGGGAACCTTTCAAAACAATCGGATTCAGCAATTCATTGGATGATCATTTTTTCATCGTTTTTAGAATGATAATATATAAATTTATTTACATAAAATCTCATGTTATCGGAAATCCTAAAATATAAAGACATATAAATAAAAAAAGATGTGTATTAAAAAAAAACTACTCAGCACAAACAGTCTTCACGGGGATTAAATTAAAACTTTTCAGCGTTGAAAATGTCACGCTTTGGTTTGGAACTCGAATCTATCTGTGATGTACATCGCATGTGGTTTCTGACACACTTTTCATTCCTCTTATAGGGTCGACTCATTTATTGGATAAAAAGGGTTCATTTTTACATTTGTTTGCTGACCACGAACCAAATTTTAAATTCTCCTCTTTGAAAGTCTCCTCAATGCCTCCGATTTCGGACCATTAAAAAGGAACTGTAGTCGACTCAATCAAATAAGATAAAGTAAAGTTAAGAAAATAAAATGTTACGTTTCCATTTATGCTCAAATTAACATTTTAAAACAAAAATATAATGGCTTTGATTTATGTAAATATAGTATTAGAAGATGATAGAGCAACATATTTGAAACAATTTAGCTTTTAATAATCATTGAAAATATCGGAAAATTAAAAACCACTCCATTTTTAAAACTTTCACTATATTAGTAGGAACATACACAAAATGCCATGATAAAAAAAAATAAATATGGAATCTATAGGTTGCCAGAATACGGGGAAAAAAAACCCTTTCAAGAATTCTTATTTTTCTCCTTCTTCTCCGATCCGCCAGCAATTTCTTTTCATCGTCGTCCTGTGCAGTTTGACAGTAAGTGCTGTATTGTCAGCAATTTCTTTATTTTTGGATGTCACTCCCCGTCGTGGAGCGCTTCGACGTAGAGCCCCGCGCACCGAATTGGAAAGCCTCTGTCAGAAGCCACAAAGATGCCGCTTAACCGTAAATAAGATAATTGAACTGTTTGTTCAATTTTATCTTCCACAAAAAAGAAGAAGAAGAAAGGGAGATCCATTCTCCAGAATTCTGTGCCGTTGGTCAGAGTTATGAGCTCTGTTTTCCCGCGCTTCAAAATAAACTACTTAGAGATTCCTTTCCCTCTCCACTCGGGCTTTTTTTTAAGTCACCGCTCTCAATTTAAACTCCAAAGAGCCGGAGTTCCATCTCACCCTCAGAAACTGCGCTTTCATTTTTCACTCAACCTAAACAAAGGTGGCTCGAATTTTTGTGCAGAATTTTTTTAAATTTTATTTTGATATATTTTATTTTTATTTCTTGGGTTATTTTTTCGAATATCCTCTTGTCTTTTCAAAGGTAAAAGTATTTTATCGCTTGTGAAAAGCAAACTTAAATAATAAAGCGCATAATTCAAATAATAAATCGTGAATTTCTCTCTTAAACATTTAACCTAAAAAAACTATTTTATTTTGTCGCCTTAGACTCAAAGCATGATTGAGCATAAAAAGTAACGAAGAAGCAAAATGAGAAGGTCGGACACGGGCTATTGTACTGGACAAACCGTCCCGTACCGACATCCCGACAGAAATCAAGAAATACAATTGAAATCTAGAGGGGGGCGGGGGTGGACAGTGATTCTCGGGCATCTGTTCATATGGATATCATGTTTCCGGTCTATTTTAACACCAGAAAATTACCTCCATTTTGAAAGATTGAAATTCTTATATTGTTGGGCTGATAGAACAATAATTATTCATGTAAATAATAATAAAAAAATTGCTAAAATACACATTTTAGAATACTTTAAAATAATATATATTTTTTAAAATTCTTTCCGTTAATTCCATTACTACCATAGATTTTAAATAGTTTATCTAGTAAATGTGTATTTGGCCCTTTCACTAATAATATTTTAATATCTGTTTGATTCTTAGTAATTTATGTTTAGTGATTCATGCTCCACTCATTCACAACTGGGTTAAGATAAAGTATCTACTGAATAAACAGAATAGAATAAAATTGAAATTTCATAAAGAATTCCTTAATATAATCCCGATATAGAATAAAATAAAACAAAATTATTAATTATCCATCTTTGTGAATTCAAAAAACATACATTTAAATTGAAAGTATGATGAAATGTATAAAATATCACATAAAACTTTCTGTTTTGAGATTTAATAAAGGATATTTGTAATATCTAAATATTTTGTACAGAATTTGAAATAGCATTTTTAATATGTATGAGAAGAAATATAATGAAAGAACAACTTTCATTACATTAGCATGTTTCGAAGCTCTATAAATTAGAGCTGCGGAACAACACAATATTTTTTCTTAAAATGTTTTTTTTAATATCAGTAAGAACATTCGTTATATTTCAGCTTCGGAAATAGTTCCAAATTCGATTGGAGGGGCAACTGATGTTATTGAAAGAAAGAACGGAAACGAGAAATTAAGATTGCTACCACACATAGAAATGTACTTTTTATAAGATAATAATATAATTTTTACTAATATTAATTAAAATTTAATGCACAAAATATAAATATAATTCTAATGAATGCATTGTTAACAAATGTATGAAAATCGCAGCATATTATTGACAATTTTTGACGAATAATATGAAAGAAACAGCGTAAATATACATAGGCGCTCATGATATTACCATTATCAGAAATTACATACACTGTTGACCTGCAATAAGTTTCTTCCCTTTCATCTCTCAAAAGAGCGATTCAATTTTCTGAATTTCACACAGGCTGTGTTTTCCACCCCCGTCATAGTTTCATAACCTGACATAAGGAACCCTACGTGTTCGTACTGCAGTTCAAGCTGCAGCAAAACAATCGTTTTTTATTTAAAATGCTTCAAAAATAAATAAAAATTGAACCTCAAATTTACTATCACAATAAATCGCCGTTACCGATTTTAATATTTTATCTTTACTGCCTCTTTGTTTTATCATAATTGCGATTGGTTTATAGCAATTTTGCAAATTGCACTACTTTATTTTATATGAGGTTTTGTTTTCGAGAAATTCGAAAGTTCATAAGAAAGACTTTAACTAAATGTTCAAATAACTATTAAGGTTAACAGAAATATATTTTAGGCCAAACAGAGAGCGAAATATGATTATCACCTATTATTATTTATTATATTAATATTAGGTATCTGCGGATCGAATACGAAGTTTTGGGATGAAAACATGCGCATATATTTACATAATTATAGGAACCTCGATAAGTAAAAATGAAATAAAAGGAGGTTTTAAGTCACGTGCTTCTCCCTTAGGAATTCAACCTGCATCACGTCTCAGTACAGGGATCCAGTGCGATGTGACGAACGATCGAATCGTCAGTATTCAAAAAATTCTGGTACGACTGTGTAAAATCAGAGGATGCATTGCATGGGCACTCTGCATCGATAAGCTTCTGAATTCAAGCTTCGCCAAGTGTCGAAGGTTGCGGTGAAGCAGCCGAATGGGCAAAGCCACCTTCTCTGCGAGCACACTTTAGGCATGAAAATGCTTTCAAGGGAGTCCTCACCTCTTTGAGCAACTGGAAACTTCTTCGCCCACTCGAAGCAGGAACGTTCAGCTGTCGAACAAACGATCGACATGCGGCGAAAAACAAGAGGCAGCGTAAAAAACAGTTCTATGTCGACTCCATAGAGAATTGATAGAGAGATTGTGCACGGAGAGTAATCGAACGGTGCACGAAGGGCGTCCGGAATACGTTCATCAAAACGTGTATTTAAAACGTCTTAAAACTGTTATTGCAGATATCTAGATACATTTGAGTTGTGATGCACAGGTTGGTCACTAATGTGAAAATTTGCTACCACATGTTTCCAGAAAATCTATCCAAATCATTCCTCAATTTTAATAAGATACTCCTCGGCCTTCGTTCTCCCGGACTCTCCGAAGATCATCTGACATTTTTATGAGCATCGGGGCAAATTCTGCCTGGGAAAATGTTGTGAATAGAGAATTAGTCAAACCAGACGTTAAGAAATCACTTTAGTCTAGGACGCCCAACTCTAATACCACTGAAATAGATGCTGTGGTACTTATATGGAAAATGCGTCATATTTTTGAATATCAAAAGATACAAATAATAATGTGTAAATAAATTTATAAATATGCCTAATCGGACTCATAAACATCGATCTCTGACTTTTCTTTAAATCCAAAATTTTATTTGTCGTCACTGATAATTTTTTGAATTATCATTTCTTTGTGCTGATATTAAAAAATGAATTACTTTCATCAAATAAAACAAACAGAGATTTGTGTCTCTTATATCCGCAACTGATCATTTGTGATCTTTGAATATGATAAGCGTAAATAGCGTCTCATTATAGAACTGCAACTTATTAGCACTACTTACCTAATTCTAGACAATAATTCAAATACCTACTTCTTATCGAGTGATTGTTAAAAGAAAAAAATTATTGTTATATAATCTCCAGTTGCCCATCGCAGGAAAAAGATATTGGAAGGAAACCGATGTTGAATCTGGAGAATCCCTTTCTTTTCATCATCTGCCCCGGTTATGGTCTTATTTTCCCTCATAGCACCTTAAGGGCTAAATGCAATACTAAAACAGTTAACGTTTAAAATAGAATATTTCGGATCACAGAAGTATTTTATTAGAAAAGTCACTGCCATAAGAGTGAGCACGCGCATTTTACGGGAATACAATTAATGGATCAGATTTTCAATCACCCTTTCAACGAAGATGTGTAAGAATAGAAAGCGGGCCCTATTCTACTGCAAAAGTAAATTTAAGATCGATGCAGCTTTATTTAAAATTATAGTAAAAATGGTCGCTAAAATGATTCATTTAAAAATTTATTTTTAAAAAAAAATTCAGTACAGCATTTTCTAGATTGTGCAGTTTCAGCCTATTTACATGATTAAAAAAGAATTTTTAAAAAACTTTTCCATTGATCAGCCTCTATTTATTTCTTTTCAACATGGATTATCTTTTTCACAAACCAAAAGAGAGTTAACAAACTATTATTAATATTATATAAAGAAAAATATTTTTCTTTAGCTGATTCTTTAAATAGAGTTAATTAAACGCATTAAACATCATTGTTCGTATAATTTAAATTATTGAAGGCATCATGAATTCAATTAACTGAGGGTTCTATGGAGAAAAAATCAATGATTTTAGGATAGTTCTAAATACTCATTGAGAAGAACTCAATATTGTCACTAAATAAGATAAGGTTTGCCTCGTCGTTTGCTATTTTTTCTCTGTTTAGAGCAAAATTTTTTTAATTATGAAAATTTAGGTTAAGCCTTAAATGTAATTTTCATACAGTCATTTTCATTTTATCTGGATAATATCTGAGACAAATAATATGTGTTTTTTCCGATTCATTTAATTTTTTGATAAGGCATGTGAAATTTTTTCTTTTCTTTTCATTGTTCTTGGCTTTGAAAAGTAGTTCTTTGTCAAACATGTTTTTTAAATTGAAACCGACGAAGTGTATACAAAAATAACATAAGGATTTGTTTTCATTTTTAAGAGCTATAGAGAATAAAGTGATCAAAATAAAACAAAAGATTCCTGCAACGTATTATGCCAGAATAAGGACTTTAGAAAAATGAAGCAAGTCCACGATTTCTGTTTCAAATGAAACATCTTTTCGATCAATAGCTCGAGTGATAAGTTGCTTTTATCCTGACAAAGTCAGTCGCTCGTCGACCTGCCGGCAATTCCCGACTCCATTCTTCCGACGCCTTTTCAGGGCTCGGAACCCCCAATAGGCGACACGCTCGGTTTTTTAAGGAAAATAAAATTGCTCCTGCCTGACACAAAAAGTTGCTAGCCCCCGATAAAAGAGAAGAGGCCTCCGTTGTGAAGCGCCGTGATTGGTTTTGTAGAGATTAACGGTTCCTCCATTCTCCGCTTTTCGGAGTTCTGTTGGGGGGGCGGGACTGCCGGGCCAAACCAAACGAATTAAATTGGTTTTGGAATTTCATCTGGAAAATCGGCGGTGGAACGAAACTGCTGAAAGATCCTCTTTTTATATACGGTTTCCGGACCAACGGCCTATATTGATACACTGTAACGATTGACTCCAAACTGATAGAACATAGAAACTTCTCCCTTCTTTCTGTGGAACAATAAAACCAAAGTTCTAAGTCGCAAAATTCCACGGATTATGGCATGATTTCATGGCCTGTTTTAATTTCAATTTAAGGATATTCAGAAGTTTGATTATTGCATCCTGTTATTCATTTGCATTTACCAAATAATATTTACTTAACAAATACTCTTTTCTTTCATAATTTTAGTATTATTCCCCAGAGCCTTTTCCTTTATTAGCGGGAGATATTGATTTTGGATTCTTAAAGAATTGGAATGACTGGGGAAGGAAATTCGCACTGTGTTTGAGCAGAGGTCCTCCCTCGCCCGTTCCCCGCATTCACCACCAAACTGGTGTTTTTTTTTGTCTCTGATAGAATCTATATTTCTATTATTGTTTATTCCGTAAGTCTGAGGGGGATCAGATAATTTCTTCCAAAATTTCAAAGTTTATTAGAAGAATTTTCCCCCAAGATTTTTTTTTACCCGATAGAAAGGAATCTCTAGTTTTTTTACACTTTTGAGGCCACCTTTTTGTTTTTCAAATATTACAACACATGACGACAGCGGCAATTCGATAACAAGGAGCAATTTAATGAATAACGGAAAATCTTTTCCAAGTCTAAAGGGAAAGGGTCCATTTCCTTACGATACTACAGTTACAGCCTATGTTAACCCTTGTTTAAGGACAGAATTGCAATGCAGAACTTTCGGTCTTTTCCCACAAAGCAGTATATTTCTTTAGTGTTATTAAAACTATCCTCTGTAGCAGTCGCATAAACAAACCCTGCAGATGCTATTTTTGAAATGGAAACAAACTTGCTTATGTTACGACCTTTCGAGAAACTCTTTGTTTCTCTTGATCAGAATGAAAGTTCCGTTCTTTTATTCATTAATTCATATCCCATATTTCGATCAGCATTTTGCCTCAGTTTATTTTTTCATGTTACGACAGTTTTTTTAAAACTTTTTCTATTTTTCTCTCTTGCGAAGTTAAAAAGGAATGATTGATTTGTAATTGCTTTTACGATTCCATTACCAGTTGTAATGAGGTATTATAAAAGTATAAGAGACATTGAAGATCTCAGCTGATTACTTTTGTCACCATCCTTCATAATAAACATAAATTTTAAATTTTAACCTACTCATTATTAATTTTAATTGGGTATGAAATCAATACACATTTTTTGACAAATTTGTTTGAGCATCATGTTACAGAAATAATTATAATGTTGCCTTTTTCAAAAACTAAATATTCCGTTATAAAGCATATGTGCTGCAAAGAATTGGATAATTAAACGATGAAGGATAAAGTAGGATTAATTCATCATAATTTACAGCAAATATTCTGAAATCAATTGTACCTGGGCAGATGTCCTCGCCATCAATCACGGTTCAAAGTTATGGGGTCTGTCTCAAAATATGCCTAGTGTTGCTGCAATGCAGGACGTTAATATAAACAAACTAAACCAAACTTGCCTATAGCTGTTATGGATTTTAATTTTTTTCAAAAATAAACTAAACTATTTTTAATGTCTTTTTTTAATCTTTAAAATGAAAATTTTATCATATATCTTTCTGAATTTAATAAATAACTTTCTTCTTCTATTTTAAGACCTAACGTACAAAACAAATCTCATAAGAAAAATGGTTTTAACAAGTAAGCAATAAAAAAAGCAATAAAAAGTAAGAAATTAATGAAGGGAGATAAGGGTAAAGTGAATTCTTAAAATGTTTTTTATCTGGTTTCCTTTATTATTATATACCAATTCATTTAAAATGGTGCAGTAAAAATGCCACTTCTTCAAAATATCAATCAACCCAATTAATTAGATTTAATTATGATTTATATATAAAAGTTATTTCATTTAAATCTTCCAATTTCGATAGTCACCATCTAAAAAATATTCGAAACTGCACTGTTACTGCTTTTTTAATTTATCCATTACATATTTCGTAATACCCGATTTTCTGAAACTATAAAAGATACTAGAAACGTAATGTTAAATGCATTCTATCAGAAGTATTCTGAGCATATATATATATATATATATATATATATATATATATATATATATATA
>JAOUZG010004505.1:7310240-7331564 GCA_026289955.1 Argiope argentata | reverse complement strand
ATATATATATATATATAGCAATTAATAAGGCACTCAATAAACAGATAAAACTGAAAAGAATATTAATTGATTTAGTTTATTAAGAATGTTTACTCTTCATCATCTTTATAAAACATACTTAAAGAAGTGTACTAATTAATTTCGAATTTTTTTTTTTCATTTTTAAAATGTAACCTTCTAACAAGCAATGAAAATCTAGTTCTGAATTCGGCCCCTCTTTTTCCCAAGCTTAAATTCAAGGCCACTGAGCTAAAACAGAAACATTCAAATGTCTCGTTGATTCTCCTCTGCCTCTTCAGGAATGAACAAAGGCGTCACGCCACAAAAATAAATTGCCCCTCTTGCAAACTTCATAAAATAGAGAGAAGAGGTCGTTTTGGAATTTGAAATCCTAAAAAAGTACTGGATTCTGCTTTCTCTCTCACCTCGAATGTGATAATCAAACTGCTAAATTACAACACACAGAGAGAGAAGCATGATTGGTCACTTTTTTTGCCTGCGTATGACGTTGGCCGAGCTGCCTCTACCATTAAAGCACGATGAGTGTCTTTTGGAATTTCGAAAGTTAAATAGGAGTGTTATTTAAGAAGTAAGTGATAACAGATTAATGTTAAAAATTAAAATTAAATATTAGGACAGGTATCTTGCAAGTTCAGAAAACAGAAACTATATTTGAACTGAAATGTACAATCCAATGAAATAGCATTTGCTCTTACATTGCAAATATGAAAGGCATGCTCTGTGTAATAGCAGACACTGCACTATTCATACCAAAAAATCTCTTTTGGGGAAGAAGCCGCTCTTGAATTCATAATAAAATGAATCAGGTATCAATCGATTTCAAGCAATCGTTTATTTGTTTTTTCTTTGTTTCCCCATTAGCTGTAGAAATATCACTCAATGTATCTCGACAGACAAAACTGGGAATGTAAAAAGCTTCCGAGTTCAATTCGCCGTCCATTCCGTTCCCTCTCCTAATCTAATTCGCTGCGAAAAATCCTGCGAATTATTCGAGAGATCGTTCACTGTCAGTGTCTTCAAACGATCCATCTTGCAGTGATTCGGTAATTTGCTGCCATTATCCTTTGCTGGAATGGGGCGGGGGGCGGAGACGTCGGCAGTGGCACCTACTTGATTTCCGGTAGTGATGATTACGAAAGAGGGTCCAAAAACATCGGAGGCAGTCCCATTTCGCATTTGGATAAATGGTGATTTGTCACGTCCCCGACGTGCGTTGGTGAAAGATGGCGAATAAATCTCATTCTCGCCCGGAAAGACTGGAGAATTTAACAGAATTTTCATTTCGGGTCGTGTCTCAATGCATTTATTTGGGAAGATGGCATTGAATGCCTAACGGGAGGGGGGAGAGAATTCGGAAGAAAAGAGTTCAAATCGAAGTCGGGCAAATGAATTTCATACAGACACAGATATTCGATATAGTTGAATTTAGAGGGACTTTCCCTTATTTGGGAGTCTAAAGACCGCTAAATAAATAGGAGTGAGACATCGATAAGGTTGATGAAGTGCGCATTTCGAACATTGAATTATTCAGAAGTTGGGTTATGATCTATAGCACTATTCGGAGGCGCGTAAATAAAATTTAAATGAAGGGAGGCTGAAGTAAGAAATAAAAGAACAAAGCGTCGATATTGAAGAAACTACCAGAACAAAAATCTCATGTCTGGAAGTTTTAAACATGAGCTGAGAAATGCCCGATATGTATATTAGTAAATGAAAGTTTAAAGTTCGTGCCAATTCTTAGTTTAATATTTCAATAAACATAAACAGAATTTCCATAATATAAAGCAAGAAAAAAAGTTGAGAAATTTACGCCCCAGGTAAAACTGCCCAGGTCCTGGAACAGCCTCCTCAACTTTTTGCTTTTAGAGTGTCATTTGGTTTCCTGAATCCTCTCGTTGTTTGGATTGATCTCCTGATCAATACAGCATAAAATGCAAATTGTGCTCAATTTACGTATCAAACTATATTGAATAATAAATCAAGTGCACTAAAGCTTAAAATGCTTGAAATTTGACAGAGTAATACAAGTGAATGTAAATAATAAGTTGAACACAGCAAAGAGTTCAAAATATTCAGAAATATAGTATATGCTTTAATGCAGCTATAACAACGCAGTGCATGATGAATGTTTGTAAATAAAAATAAAACTCTGCAAAATAATAAAGGTTTTATATTTCTGTTTTCAAGCTGAAAATTAAAACTAATTTTGAGAATGTAAAATGAGTAAATAAAAGTTGCCAAATGTATATTAATTAAAGAAATGGTGGATTCTCGGAGCACATCCTTTGATTCCGAATAAAATTAGAAATCTCAAGATACTTTCCGATTCTTTTCGGAAACTTACGCTTTATGAAATTTTATTTTAAATTGGCGACTTAATTAAAAGAAATGCACAATTAAAAATAGAATCAAAATTAAAGTGATCCTCTTCACCCATATTTCTGAAAGGTGGAATCGATTAAGATGAGAAATGAATCGTCCGCTAGTAAAATGCGACAAGTGTTTGTTAAAAATCAATGTCTCAAAATAGATGATGTCAAAGGACCCAGCAGTTAAGATGGGGTTTTTTATTTCTTTGCCCAGTTTAGATACCCAGTCGGAAAAGTTACCAGTATCTTAAAAGGTCCCGTTTTGAATGTTTTCTTAAATACAATTACGCGAGAATATTAAGGAATTCGCCAACTCATTAATTAATTTCGCAAAGTTGTTCGCCATTTTAAGTGCTAAAGTTTTTTGCACGTACTTTCATTCTGGAGCAGACGACGAAATCACAATAAGAGGGTTGACTCTAATTGGGCACATAGCAGTTTTGGGGAGACCACTTTCGGTGATTACTGTAGAGAATTGCGTAACTCCATAATATCAATCATCTTCTGTGCTGTCGCTGAATGTTAATTTTAGGATTTAAAACTGCCTTATTCAATTGGACACTAACATTGGAGCCGTAATGCGTAAATTGAGTAGTGAACTAACATATGAAAAAAAAATCGTATACCACTAAAATTTCTTTTGTCTCCTTTCTTTTTTCAAATAAATCATAGAATGTTATTCATTTCTATTGAGGAATTCATCTCAGAAATCTCAAATTGATAATTAATATTATTAATTGCAAAATTATTATTTTTTCCAAAAATAATTATTATCTTGGTGGGATTTTTTTTCAATAAAATTATTTTATATAAGAGAGATTCCTGACTCTTTGAAAAATTATCAACCAGAAATGCGTGAAGCAATTGAATGTTGTAACATGAAATTATAGCATAGTAAAAATTTTAGAAATCCATGTACAATTTAGTAATTATCTTTCTTTAAATTTGAAAAAAAAAAGTTGTAGTTTACTCTGACTTACGCTTAAATGAAATAATTAATGCTTGCTTTGGAGGGCAAAGTCAATGAAAGCAAATCAAAGAGCTTGAAAACTCTGTATGGTCGGTCTTTAAAATAAATGTTTGCATTCTTTCAAAAGATGTCACGAAAGTTGTGCGGACAAATTAAGGAGAAAGAATTTTTTAAAAAAATTTCTCATAGCCAAAATTCTGACACTCTTTAAATTGATTCAGATATTCATTTCATTGTGTTCTTTCGTAGAAAGAGAAACCCTATAACGATCATTTGCACTCTTGAATTACCGCTTACTAATTTCTCCTTTTTCGTAGATTAGTTTCATTTCAATATTTTGAAGATATACAACGTTTGTCGAAATTTGCCTCGTCTAAGCCATGGCAAGATAAGCTCGAATCACAAGATGAAGACGACAACTCAATCTTTCCCTCCCGATCAAACCCTTTTTGCGAATATCCTCCTCTCTCCCCCCAAGTGAATATTTCATTTCGGTCTGTGCTTCTTAACTCGATTATCAGCTCGACCTCCTCGCAGTCTGTTCAGCTCGAAGACCGCGAGCAAACGTCGGAGGAGTCCATTCGAGCGAGTACAAAGAGGCCGATGAAGGCAGTCTCCCGGGTCCGGAGTTGGACTCTTCTTCCCTACATTATTAAGGGGAGGAAATGCATGATATAATATACAATAAATTTATAGTTAATAGAAATGCCATTATGTTTTGCTGAAATATCTTTATTATTATTATTATTAATAATAATAAGTAACATTCCTTTGAAAAGCAATTTAATCCAGTTGTAAAAAGGATATATTAACTAAATAGAGATATGGAGGACTTTATGAACTTGAAGATCGAAGCCTATTTTTAGGATATTTCATGCTTCTCATTCGTCTAATTCACTGATAAGAAAAGTCATCACCTACCTACCTGAAAGCAGATATTGTATCCGCATAACTGCAGCTACTCCAGGATTTTGATAGGCTTAAAAATCATTTCCAAAAATGACTCCGCAATTTATATTTTGAAACCTAATAAAATTACTTTAATGGAGATATCAGTGGGATAGTCAGTGTGGAATAAGTGACGCCGTTATTTTATTTCGGTCTCTAATCGAAAGTAATCGAAACGAGAATTCTCCCATTCTTTCGAAATACAGTTCGTACCGACGCCATTCTGAGCAATGAAATGAAGGCGCTGCCGTAAGGAAAGGCATGCAAGGAGCAGAAATGCGGCCGCCACTGAGGTTTCTTCTGAGGTTTTGCGCTTAAATATATTTCATTATTGAGAAATGCGTAAAATTGCACTGTTTCTGGCAAAATTAAAAATTCTGGAAATTTTCATTTCATCCAAGTCATTATTTAATTCAGTTTTATATTAATTTAATAAAATAAAAATAAATCATTGGGAAATGCTTCTTAAATTAATATCATCCGAAAACACAATGAAAAATAATATTAACATGCAAATGCATAATTTTAAAGTTATAATATTACATTAATTCCTATTAAATGACATGCTTAAAAATTCTCTATAAGAAATTCTTTCTGCCCAAATAATTGCATACTGCCATAAGGACTGTTAGCTAATCTATTTTTCCCAAAAATTATTTTTAATTGAAGATAAAATTTCAAAATAATGTAATGCCGAATGTTGTGTTTCTTTGCAAGCGTTTTATGATTGAAAAGTAATCGGACCAGCCAAACTGCTTTGCCGCGGGTTAAATAAAATTCGGAATTAAATCTGTAGCAAACGACTTTTCTCATTAGTATTAATTTCTAACGATAGTCTTACAAACTGTGACATACACTCGGCAGAATGACAGAAGAAAGGTTCATCTTTCCCATTTTTGAATACTTGAGTTTAAAATTATTTCCAAATTTCATATAATGTTAATAAATCGAATTAAATCTATAATCTTATACTCTAAAATTTTCAAATAATTCGTTCAACATATTGATATTATTTTTAATTGCTTACAGACTATTTTTTATTTAAGTATTATAATTTTAATTTAATTAATTTTTAATAACTATTAAAAAAAGATAAAATATTTTATGATTTTGTTCCGCAATACAAGATGGCGATTCTAGTAGTGCAAGTTCATTCGATGTTCTCGTGAATGCACGTTGCTGTCTAAAATGGACATCTGTTGAGTAGATCTGATTTCCGTAAAAATAAATGCATTGGCTGTCAAAAAACAGTATTTACTTGCAACGCAAAATAGAATAATAGTTGCATGAACTTCTGACTATAAAAATACTTAATTTGAATACATCGTTTTGTCCGACGTGAATCCGACGTCCAAAATACAATCAAGTTGAACTGATCACAAACCACCGGTTTAAAAGGATAATCATTTTTTCTCTACTAATTAAGCGCATTGTGCCGATCCCTTCTGCCTTTTTCTCATTCTGAACATTTCATCCTGTCGCTGTGCTTCTTGACTGGATCCCCTCGGCCGGACACGCTGCGCTCGCAATGCGGACCGCGGGCGAGCGTAAAGGAATGGATTTGAAAGACAGGAAACAGGTAGACGAGTGCATTGTTCGCTGGAAGTGGTCTGGAGCATATAGGAAATACAGAAACGAATTCGTTTGAAATATTCTGAAGTTTTGCGTGGAACACGCACGATATTATAGGACAAATAAGTGCGTTTGCATAGCATGTATGTATTTTAAGAGTACGTGCGAAGATATGTTTAGGATTCCTCAGAACCCTTTCTATTAAAGAGACAAACATATTTTTTAAGCTTTTCAATAAAATTGCTGATCGCATTTTTTAAAAACTTTTATTCCGTGTCTTATGCAACGGAGCCTTCTAATTTACATCAAAATTCAAAAATAATATTGCTGGCGGTACTCTAAAAGTATATATTATATGTAATCAAAAGAATGAACAATTCAAAATTACGTTTTAAAAATATGCAAGTTAGTTTTTATATGTGTGGCTTTACAAAGTGATTTAAATAAAGCTATGACTATGAAAAAAAGCTATGATAATGTAGGAAAGAAACTATGTTTTTTGAATTTGAAGAAAAGGCAAAAATTATTTTTTCTTTTCCTACTCAAAACTTCAAAAAAATCATTTCAAAGTGTTTTTTCCACCTTCAACAATACATCTGAAAAGAAAGAAAGCTCTAAATGCCATTATTTGAACTTTGGGCTGAAGAGCAATAACAAGGCACATACATGCACATTAATCTTTATTAGAAATAACGATATTAATTAATTTTACCATATTTCATAATCATCTAATAACATTTATTTTTCTTTAGCACATGGAATATATAATACTTTTATGAGAACTTGTTTACTTTCTGATAATTTAAACTTCCCTATGTATATGGTTTAAGTCATAAAATTGTAGAAAATCATTCATTTTAAAATGAAAATTTTGATAATTATAACCTTAAGCTCAGCTGTTTATATTTTTTTGCTGCCTTTTAAAAATAATTTAGTATAATAGCATTTGGCATTTTAACATCACCCATGATTGATTCAGGAACTGTTTCAAATACGACCTCCTTGCGCAAGGATAGCGCGTCTTCCCGTGACAGGGACGTCCTGGGTTCGATTCCCGGCTTGGGCATGCTTGTTCTTTACTTACCCTGTCTGTGATATGTTTTAAGCGGCTTCCTTGTAAAAAGGGACTGTGGCAAGGAATTCAATTCGGTGCGCGAGTAGCTTCTCTGTAGGCGATGTCCTTATGTAATGTGTTCTGTAAGCCCCGTGTAATTTCGAGCGGAATTAAACAAGTTGTAAATATTCAAACAGAATAAAAGCGTTAAATCAAATTGAACCAAAGATTATTATTTATGTGTCGAAAAAAAGTAAACACTAATACATCTTTCACATCTTTCTCCTAAATAAAGTGGTGATATCTATTAAATGAAGATATTTAATTTTCATTTTATAGATATCAGCACTTTTTTTCTTACAGGATATAATTTAATGTCTTATATTTTGCCTGAATTTATAAAAATTCTGGAAAAAAAATCTGGCAGATTTTGAGTTGAGGAAATAAATA
The DNA here is from genome assembly GCA_026289955.1 of Argiope argentata. Taxonomy (NCBI): domain Eukaryota; kingdom Metazoa; phylum Arthropoda; class Arachnida; order Araneae; family Araneidae; genus Argiope; species Argiope argentata. The sequence goes on along the minus strand of JAOUZG010004505.1, from coordinate 7,324,180 downwards.
GAATTGAAATTGAAAAAAAATTTGAAGGAGAGTAGTAAGTTCTTACTTGAAATAAGAAAAATTGTTAAGAGAATCCACTATCTGCGATTAAATTTTTGTAACAAATATGCTAAGCACAGACAGTGTAGAAAAAAATATTTCATATAAAAAAGGATTAAAGGTTTTCAGAGAACAGGAAGACCCAGGTGGCTTACTGACACAGGCATTAAATCAGTAGTACGAAGTGCCTAACTAATCCAGATGAAAGTGCTGCTGAAATATATCAAAGCCTTTTGAACTGATTAACGATGAGAGCAAGTGCAAGCTCTGTCAGGACTCTCCATAAGCATGGGTTACATGGAAGGAATCAAAATAAGAATCCACTCACCGCGAATCTAAACAAGAAAAAAAAATCTGCTTTTTGCAAAAGAGTCCTTTAGTCATGATTTAAGTTTTTTGAAGAATGTTTTATTTGGTGATGAGACAAAAATGAAAGTTTTGGCACTCAGAACCTTGCAAAAATATGGAGGTCAGAGAATGAAGAATCCTGTAATCAGTATTCAGTGAAGGCAGTTAAACAGGGGGGTGGATCTGTTATAATCTGGTGGTGTAAGGTGCTGCAACATTTGGTGATTCAGTGCTTGTCGAATTTGAAATGAATAAAATAGACAATCAAAATATTTTTTTTAAATTAATGTTGCGTATTTGGTTTTGTCAAGAAACTGGATCTTCCAATGTGTTCCAACTATCCCGTAAATACATCAAAGATATTGAAAGAATGGCAACTATACCGTGTTGAACTGATTTTTGTCATCTTCTACAGTCATCAGATCTCAACCCGATTGAAAATTTAGGGGAATATCTTGAGAAAAATTTACGTCAAAGAACCCTTTCTAAAAAGGAAGAATAGAAACAAATTATCAGAGAAGAATGCCCCAAAAAACCCCTCCCGAACTAACAAAAATTTGGCCACATTTATGCCTAAACGATGAAAGGCATCGATAAAATCTAAAGGACTGCGGACAAATTTTAAAATTAGCATCTTCATTGTTTTTGTTGGCATCAGTGCTCTCTGTTTACTTTAAAGTCTGGTGATCTTAGGTTCAAGGTGATTTATCTTTTTATGTACTTATATATATTTACGTCTTGTTCAATTCTGCTTAAAAAAATTAATAATCATCTACATCTACTTTCTATTATATGTCAGTAATATATTTGAAATAAAGAATTTGCTAAATCAATCCCGAGTGATTTCTTTCCTTTGACTCTCACCGCTCAACAAAAATCCACCTTCTTTGTCATTCTTTTAGAGAACATAAGAACCAGCTGATATTTTCGTTCTTTTGCTCTGAATTTCAGTTCTTCTACGAGGAATCTTAAATATTCAGTTTGTCGAGTTTATCTTTTCTTCTTTATAAACAGAATGCTGAAACTATAGACCCCCCCCCCAAAATGAGGAACATTATGGGGAGGGGGGAGTTTAAAAAATTGAGAATTCATGCTGATTGTATTACGTACAACTCCACAAGTATCAGCACACGATATTTTTACGTATTGAATAAATTTCCTTTTCTGAAATAAATTTAAATTTAAAGCATATAAATTGATGAAGGGGTTAATCAATGCTGCGTATTGCTCTAAAAAAGGAAGGCTTCTCAGAAATAAATATATATAAGTGCTCAGAAAAAACACGTGTTGTTGTTATTCAATAAAAGGGCAGGTGTTATTTTTAAATAGATGATTAATTATCATATTCGTGATTCCTAATATATACTAAGATTCATTTCATAAAACTTAGTAAATAGTGTTGAAATTAAAAGCGGTATTAAAAATCCAAAAAGTAGCAATTAATCTCATTAAATGAATACTTTCCATGATGTCTTAAGTAATGATGGGAGGCATTAAGCGCGGAGTTCTTTTAGTTCCTTTTTTCCCCCTAATTAAAGTCTAACATCACCGTTAGGTTTGCTTGCCATTAAATAAGTAGCAACTGAAATTGAAATTCAAGATTAAAAGCGGATATTTTTAAATTGATGTCCGGCTATTACAGGAAGAAATAATTTATGATTCACTGATGTAATTAAATGGATATAAATCGGTTTCTTTGCATTGCTAAACATTTGAAATTCCCATTTTTTTTTTGTGGAAATGGCAGTTTAAACTATCAGTGAATGATTGTAATTCTCGTCCGTTTCAAACGAGTTTCTATGCAATTATTTTAATAAAACTCTAAAAACAATTAAGGAAATGTTTTATGAAAAGATGGTATAAGTTAATATAATTTCATATTTTTGTTGGAAATTAATGCTTCTGCAAGTATTTAAAATTTAATGTTTAATTTGGGAAAATGAATGCCTTAACTCAGTACTTATACTTTTTTGTTAGTATTTTAATAATATATTTTTTTTAAAACTTTCTATCTGTCTATAATTAGTTATTTCTTATTCTTATTTTTTTATGCTTTAAACCGATCCATTTCCTTTACGTTTATACTTTCCAGGATTCCGAAATAAATAAATATAATTTCTACTCAAATGTTAATGAGTTTATAATTAATCTTTATATTAATGGAGGCGAAACATCGTCAAGATATACAGATTAAAACTTTCGAGCTAATTTCATTCTGATGTTCATTCGTGTCCTTCAGAAGATAAAAGTTTAGAACATAGAATAATACACTTCACTTCTGAAAGCAGTAAAATGTGTTTAAATAAAAAAAAAAGAAATCTACTACAGTTTTTAAGAAAGAATGGATAATTTATTACTTGTTAAACAGTTTCACGTAATAAATCCAGATCAACACTTAGGAGATCATTCAAAGACTCGCAAAAAATGTTGCGAGGATTTGAGATTTTTTTATTATTATTATTAAGGCTTGGATATTTCGGTGAAGGATATGCACATTAAATATAAATTAAAATCATCTTTATTGATTTGCATATTATTTCTCTATTATTATTCTTTACAATCAAATTCCCGTTGCATTTTATTATAATTTTGGAAAGTTTCGTCCATTGTTAGCTCTTAATATAATGCCACTGGGGAGGGCAGCTTCCGGTATGGTCTCGCATACCTGATGACTGCAGGAATGGCAAGGATGGGGCATGCCTCACACGGGGGGGGGGGGGTTGTACTATGGCTGGTGATGGCCCATAAAATTCAATCTGAGCTCAGGCAAATGCTGTCTTGGTGGTCTGGTGATTCAGATTTTTCCAAGTGTCTCAGTTCGGGTTGTAGTCAACCTTCTTTAATTTCATGATAGATATCTATTTCTAAAATAAAATTTCTCTTTGTTAAATGACTTTCACTTCGAAAGGTACTACACAATAATGTGGGCAAAATTCAAGTGTGCAGAAGCACGTCATTTAAAGAACACAGAATCTCAACTGTCATGCTGTGAGGCTTCATGCAACAGCTCGTGTGTACAGGTCGCAGGTGCAGAAATAAATTGTGTGTGTACAGGTCACTTGTGCAGTTAGATGTACCTCTTTTGTATTCTAATTGCTGTCAATGCTATCGTAATAGGACTTTTTGAGGTGGGATCGGTTTATTTTGAGGGAACAACACTATTGCCGGTGAGCTTTGATTCTCTTCTTACTTCGAGGAAGAGCACCCGCAAGTTCGACTGCATTTAATTGGGTTTTCTTTCTTTTCAGTTTTCGGCAACCTTCTACAGGTAATTATTGTAGTGAATTAGGAACATTTGTCAGCTTTCGGGTTTTCTTTGAATGCGTTTTGTTATTAGAAAATTAGTTCCTCTGTATTTTAATTCTGTCATATTCATTTGTTATTTTTAATAACCTCTGCTATGACTGGAGGGGGGGATATAAGCTATTCTTTGATTGGGTGAGTTAACTAGCTCCGTATTTCATGATTAATGTAGGCAAGTACTGAGTACTCGCTACGGATGGACATTCTTCGAGACCGTGTCGGTTTCGAGAACTGTATGCAAGAATCAACATGTAGAATTTTTCTGGAAAATGAACACAAGTAAGGAGATTATCCCGCTTCCTGAGAAAAGAGGGTTTCAACATTTACGCAGATCATCCACGCCCAATGCGTCTTCTCAAAATGTCGAACTGATCCCAGAGATATCTTTTAACTTTGTGACTTAACACAAGAATCAATACAACCCCAGGATTTTTAAAAGATGGTTCGTTTTAATGCGACATTTGTGAATTACTGTTTACTGTAAGTAAACAGTAATTCACAGCATTATTTGTAATGCGTTTGGTCAAAGCTTTGGAGTGCCACTAGAGTCTTCAATTTTCACTTGAAAAGAATATGGCATAGGCATATCTTTAAGATTTTTAAAAATTCTTATAAACATGTCTAATAGACAAAAACTTCTTGAATATATAGTGAACTCTTTCAAAGGTTTAGAGTTAGCTAATCGTTTAATTTTTTTTCACCTTAAAAATTCATTGTTGAGGCTCTATTTCCTGTTAATGAAATATTTTACACCTAAATAATTTTCAGCCTTTGGTTTACTCATTCGATGATTGGATACCTTACAAGTCCACTGAGAGAATTGTAATTTCCGGTTGTAATTTCTTTTTTTTTTAAATAACGGAGGCATAAAACATTATTTAGCCCAATTTCCTCAGATTTCATGAGCGCATGCGCATCTGTGATTGCAATAGAAAGAGTTTCCACGGTGTTAACATTCAAATGCGAGATTTTTTTTAAAGGGGTCACTAGGTTTGGACAGAAAAAAAATGCTCACGTATACCTCCTAAATCAGCAAATGGCAAAAAAAAATGTAAACACAGTTAATATTCTAGAGAACTATTCAATACTGATATGTTGTCATTACTACATTTCATCAAAGCGTTTTAGTAAAAAAAATATTGCTGACTGCATCATTAATCCAATCCATTTAACCTCCTGTCTTTGCGAAGGATGTCTCAAATTCAAACATTCTTCGAGGCCGGCTGAGTAGATTAGAAGAGAAAAACTGAAACGATGCATTGTAATAAAGAAATCAGATTGCACCACATTCAAATTTTTTACGAAATAGGCAGCAGTCCTGCCCAGAATCCTAAACCAGGGATCACAATAAAGATTTTAAGAGCTGCTTGTGTGCTTTCAAGTGCTTTGTTTCAGAATGGTGGATTCAGAAAACAAATTCAAGCGAAAAACTCCAGTGAGGTATTTATACGCCCATATCTTGCCTTTGTAGTATTTCTGTAACTGTAATGGCAGTCGTCTGTTCAATGGTCTATGCACCGGCATCGTTATTTTTTCCAGTAAGGGCAGTTTTTATTTGCAGCGTGAGGTGACATTGAAATCTTCAATATACATGTTTATACTAAACGCATCTCTTAAAACCCCTCGTTTTAATATCAACGGCATCCTTTTCAGACTTCACCAATGCTTTCTCCGAATAACATGCATTATTAATTTTAGTCATCTCTCAGAAAAAGGATTTCTTGAAGATGAATCAATATAAAGAGTAGCTTGAATCAAAAATTAAGTGGAATTCTTTTACATTTAAAGTCCATTGAGATACTTTTTTATGCAGTATTTGAAGGTGTTTATATTTACCTCGGGTTTTTTTATTATAATCGTTAGATTTATTAATTTTCATATGTGTTCTAAATAAAAACGCCAAATTTCTTGTTACATCTGAAAACTTTGGAATAAAACTCAACGAATTATTGGAAATTTTTGCTCGTAGAGTCGATCATCAATTATTTTGAGGCCCTCTACACCAACTTCTTTGTTTGTCTCGCTCTACTTGACTAGTTAAAACACTTTATCTGCTTTTTTTTAAATCGCTTTGTCTTTTTAACAATGTTAAACTTAATATTTATAATCATAAAAATCTTTATACTACTCAAAAGTTTAAATTATAAATTTAACGAGATTTATTTTCACTGAAGTTCAAATAAAATGTTTTTTGTCCAAAAATGCATTATTTACATCTGAAATGTTACCGTAAAGAAATGCTCATCGGAAGCGAGTTGTTATTCTTGGTGGAGCTGCAATGAATAGAAGGGGCGAAATGAGGTTCAGAGGAAGAATTGTCACTATTGATGCGCCTCAATTTATGGAAAACAAATCGTTCTAATATTCTTTTGCAGAAGGTTTGTAGAATATCTGGAGCATGTGACTTCCTGCATACCTGATGAAAAGAATTATATACAGCATAAAATACATGCAAAAAAAGAAATGTTTATATAATAGAAATAAATAAATGTATATCACAAATATTAAAAGATAAAAAAATATATTTTTTGAATTGATTCAGAGTAAATCCATTTAAAATTGAGACATACGTTAATTTCTGCCTTTTTAAAAGATATTAATTATTGAGTAAAATATAAATCAAAATATTCTTTTATTTTCTTTGTCATAACGATTTTATGTGCTAAAAATAGAGTTTATTCCAGATTTGACAAATGATTTATTACATGACATTTTAGATTTCGTACAATTTTGCCTTTTCTCCGTCTTTTTTTTTATTGCACTTAAAATTCCCATTCATCCATATCTTTAATTTTGATAGTTATGAAATCTGGGACCAAACATTTTTATACACGAAGGTTAGAAAATGTGTAGCAAATTGTACTGAAATAAATAAATCTGGAAAAATTCCCTATTGTAGACTTCGCCCAATTCAAAATGTTCTTCTCATCCCAACTGAAATTCACGAATGAACATTGAATAAAAATGCATACATATTCTACTTCCTAATAATTTGCTATTCCAAACATAATTGTATTGCTTGTCATGGATTCTCTTCATGAATGTGACTAACTCTTCTCTTTAAAATTTAAAAAAAAATAGTTGCTTCGGATTTAGTAAAAAAATTGGAATTAGTTTGATTGATAACGACTTTTTACCATTTTATCTATTCCTGATCTTTGGATAAAATATTATTCTCAAAGATATTTATTATTAATGTTGTGAAGTGAAATGAATAAGAAGTGTTTTGATCACCAAAGAATAGCTAACTTGAAACTATTCCAGTTAACTATTCTTCATTCTTTATTGCTATTTTCAAAATGACAGAATGGAAGTGAATGCAGAATTACTTAAGAATCTGACAGGCGTGGGACTGTTAGAAACAATCTATTATTTCAGGACACTAACTTTATTTCTTGATGCTTTGATTTCCTTTTCGAAGTTAGAAGAAATATTCATACAACGGTTTTGACAATTGAGATAGTAATTTCTGTATTGATTCTAAAGCAATATTTTTCAATTCTAAAATATCTGGAATAATATTCCATGTAAACAGATTAGCAATTTGAAACATCAGAGGAATACAAAGGCATCGTCAGTAAATGGGGCAAAGTGTCATTTGTGTATTTTGCAGACACATGCGGTATAAAAAACAGTTTAATGAAAAGGCGAAACAAAGGACATAGTTCCTCTTTTGTGTTTAACTATAACGAAATGTTGATTGTTAGTGACCATATCTATCTTAAATCAAATAGCTTCAGATATCCCTGTCTTCGAGAAATTGTGAACGAAGTTCTAGAATTTGGTTTAAGAAAAGCTGCAACTCCTCCATTATATTTACCTTCTATGCATCAGAAGGGGGACATTTTTTCACCTGACAACGAAATCGTGCGAAATGATTTCTATTGTTTTTTATGTCTGTATAGCATATTACTTAGGGATATGCTAATCTAAAGGAAAAGCAGCTCATTTTATATTTTTGAAATGCAATAAGACAAGAGCTATAAAATATAGATAAGAAAACGCATTTATTCCCCGATATAAATTTTTTTAAGAGAACTAAATTTCTTTTTTTTTAAATAAACATTAAAAATATTGAACCAATTTTTTCGTATTATAAAACCCATTTTGTTAAAATATCGAATCATAACAAAAGCACAATCCTTTAAATGTTCACATTACTGTGATTATTTTCTAAAGAAAAGGATTAGAAAGGTTCAAAGAACTGAAATAAGACAGAGATCGAATATTGCATCTAATTTGACACGAAGTGAAACAAGGGCTTTGGAATGAGAAGCCACACTTTTCACAAACAATGAGGAATGACATCTCCTTTAAATATGATTTTTTTAGTTCTATTTTTACTATTATATAAATCTCTCACTTCGGGAATGCGCTGTCTTTCTGGATTTGATTAGCATTCTATGGAAATTTTAAACTTCCCTCAGATTGTTTTTTTTTTTAAATCCTTCAATAGCCTCTGCATGATTTAGTTAGTTTTAGCTTATAACTTAGTGAATGGGATGCGAAACGAGTTTGAATGTGATAGCGACAATGAAGGGACTGGTATGAGAAACGAGTTTGAAATGTGCCTAATAAAGCAGTTCTGATAATGCACCTCCATAGAGGTGCGAGACATTAATGGCGATCTGTTCAACGTGCGTGTCAATTGATGGAACTAAGACATGCACGGTTTAAAAACCTGCGTCTGCATTCGAACAAAACTCAAAAGGTTTTTAGCAGATTTAACGTGGAGAGAAAAAAAAAAAAAAAAACGAACGAAAGAATGCATAAGAATCAAATGAAGATATTCAGCATAAAGCTCATGAAAAAGAGAAACTGAAACTTCTCTCCATAAATTATCCAAAAGAATTAAAATTATAGGCTCTCGGTGGCATCAACAGAAGGAGCGGCGAAGGTCTTCCGATCTCCCGGGGAACCGGCTTCTCTCGGGTCAATTTCTCCGACACCATTCCCAATTCCATTACAAGGAATGGATATCGACTCTCGGAAAGTGATATTTTGTTGCGCATACAAAAATCCATTTCCAGTCCGATTCGAGAGGGCTCGTAAGTGTTTTGGAGAGGAGCTCTTTTGTGGGAATTTCCAGTAAAGGCATTCAAAGTTTCCCCGTTGTGCCCTGGGGCTGCCTTCCCCTCAGCAGAGAGAGCACATGCTCCAGCCCCGCTTTGTTTATATGAAGAGCCTTTACACTTATGGAGGCATTAGAGATATATACTATCTGATCATTGTGGTTGGGATCGACTTTGTTTGGAAAAGCTGTTCGTTAAATCTCCTCAAATAAATTCATGTGTCTATTCCTTGCAGTTATATAAATTTTTATTAATGGGCTGAATGGAGCAACTTTTAATAGTTCGCTAATATTCAAGAGCGAATCTCACCCAATTCATCTTAACAAATAGTTTCCATCGGTTTTTAGTAAACTTTAAATGAATTAAAACACCTTCTCGAGTGGTAAATAACTGTGTTTGCTTTTAACGAATGCATTTAAAATCATAGTATTTACAACTGAATTCCTTTTTTCTTATGGTGCTGCATAGTTAGAATATAGTATTGCCTTGAATGGCTTAACAGATCATTAAATATTTTTCAATCCAATTCACAAATGCAATAAATATCTGTGGAACATTAAACCGACTTTTATATATATCCAAATAAAATTATTTCTGTATAATGGGGATATTTTATGGTGCGTTTATCGAAAAGACTTCAGTTATGAGAACTGAAACTATTGCGAGAGAATCAGAATGTAAACTAATTAATGTTAGAATTTGAGAGAGAATAGATTTTTAAAAAAAAATTCTGCGTGTAAGTTGATATTTCCTAACATCACTAAAATTAAAATGTATAGCTGATTGCGGCATCTAAACTATAATACCGTCTTTTCCAAATAAGAATCGACCAAGTGCTGGCTGGTGCCCGGCGCGTTCCTGAAGCAATAGAAAGAATTTAGGAAATATCGTTTGGAATTTAAAATAGCTGCCATGTCTAATTGGGAATGATTTAAATAATGATAAATTTTTTTTGTCGACAAAGGATGCATTCATTGAAATTCAATGATGTATAAAGAAGAAATATAAATAATATTTATTCTAGTTTTTTTTTACTTTATTATTCAAGTGTTTTCGGGTAGAAAACGTTTTTTGTTTGTTTGTTTGTCTGTTTCGCCGTCTTCAGGAAAAACCAATATATTTCTTGGCTGACTCACGAACATCCAACGTGCAAATTGACCCGTGAAAATCATGGACATTCTAGATTCAATTCGCGCACTTGAAGAGATTGACCTTGCTCCCTGTGGATGGTCATCAGGAATTTAAGTTGAAAGGAGAATTGCTGTCGTTTCAAATCAAAAGGCATGTCAGTGGGAATGCGGGGAATAAGTACATCTTCTCTATTTGACTTTTTGTTTAGAATAGTTACCTCGATGACTTTTTGAATCAGTTTCTTTATAGCGAGCCTTGTTCCGTTACACAATTGGGGTGGATGAATGTTCCTCAAAAGAATAATTGCCACACCGACAGTGGCAATTTGTGCCGTGGCACATCAGGAAGAGCCAACGAGTTTAAAAACTCTATTGGAAAGTTTACAATTTCTTCTGCATTCATGACGTTGCCAATCGATTTGTTGGTACTAGAATAGTCTGGATTTTTTTTCTTGAATTGCATTATAGATTGCATTAACGTCGTTGTTTTTTGGTTCCAAAATAGCATTTTCTTTGCAAATTAAAATAGCATTTTTTTGGTGCTAAAACATCAAAAATTCATTTATGATTTTTATAATTGTTGATAATTTGAGGAAAAACTTTCTAACTGAGTTGTTTGATTTATGGAACAATAACGCAAAAGTTCAAAGGAAATGGAATACATTTTGTGACAACCTCAACTGGTACTTTCCCTTCGCCAACTTCAATGGCTGTTTTCAGAATGCATCGTGCTGCAAATGTATTCGCATTCTGGTTTTTGATGTGAGTTTTCGCTCATGCCTCTAAAGACGCCATGCTTTGAGACAAGGATTGAGCTCATAAGCAGATGTTGAGTTAGGGATCACTGGAAGAATTTGTCGGAAGTCGCCAGAGAATAGAATAAGAGCACCACGGAATGATTGTGCATTTGATCGTAAATCTTTGAGGGTTCGATCAAGTGCTTCAAATGATTTCTTATGAGCTATTCGCCCACACTATGATCTTGCAAATTCACAGAACTTCAGGATGCCAGAGATTTTTGAAATTTTACATATTGTTGCCTCAGAGCACTTTTACGCACAATAGCAAAGAAATATTAACATCTAGCTTGAACTTAGCTTCTTTACAGAATCTGCTGTTTCCTCGGCGAGTTATTTGGAGGTGATTCCTTGATTAATGGATGAGGTAAATAGATCCGAAAATATTTTTATATACTAGATAATTATATTATGCCTATAGCCGTACCGTAAGTACAGTTAATAAGTTGTCAAAGTTGTATCCTAATCGGATGAGTGGTACGGCAGGGCATAAGGTGCAAACAAACGAAAATCTATTTTTGTATATTAGATCTGTCTGCACCTAGACGGACTTTGGTTGTTTCAAGTGATATAGTATTGCATTCAGATGCTCTGAATGATAATGTTCAAATCTAAATTTCAATCTGTTGTTAGTGTCCACGAATGATACAATTTTTGAAGAATTTCTTCTATCATCGGAAGAAGGAGGTTTTAGAAGCAGGTGACTGATTATTTTGACTGCCATTATTGCCGCTTCCACTATATCTTGACCAAAGAATGGAATTATGTGCTGATTTAACTTCTATTTAAAATAAATAACGGAAATGGAAGTTCTAATGTAAATACCCTACGAATATGTCGACTTCTATCGAGTCCATCATTTCTATAGAAACGGCAAAAGTGCTGAGAGGCGGAAAAGAACTTTTGAGGTTTCTCTACAACAAAGCCTCTCATCTCGGTGAAGCTGCAAAGCAAAAGATCAGCGCTTCTGCAATCAACCGAAGGGAAGGCCCTTTTTAGTGACGAGGTGAACTTTACTTTTAATGCTCCGAACTGGTTTCGTTATGGCTTAAAGTGACGCACCGCTCAGTGAGAGCAGTGTGTCACTTCCGTGCGGTGGATTGTTGTTGATACTGCGTGTCAAACTATTGGAAGGGAAGAGATGTTTTAAAGCAACTTTCCATCCACCCCTGTGCTACACTATTAAACAGGCGTCTGGAAATTCGACGCTTAATCTTTGCACCCGACGAAGCCAACTTGTTTCGAACGGCATCAGCGTCTGCGAATCTCTGCTTCATCCCCGCCTGATCTGGAGCCGCTGACTTTTGCACAGATGCAATTAATAATTAGGGAGAAGGCGCATCTAGAAATGGTATTTTGTTCACATTTTAATTTATTAAAAAAAAGGGAAATGTTTGCATTTCCTCCCTGTAAATTCCAAAAATTTTACAATTAAATTAATTTAATTTTATCCATTAAAATTTTTTTAAATGGTATATTTCAATGATGCTGATAATTTCGACATTTATTTTTTCCTTTTCAATATATATTCAAAAATATTTAAAGTGAACTTTACTTAAATATGTTTCATTGTTGAAGTGAAACCCAAACAGCTTTCATTATTGAAACTGCTATTTTTTCTTTGTTTCTTTCTCTAATATTGATGGCCGAGAAGTGAAGGTTAATCTATTTGGATTAGGGTGTCCATATGAATAATACTTTGAATAAATTTTTGATATGATGTTGCACTTACCATCATTGTGTCGTTTCAGAATGAAACAGTGTTGTAGAACTTTTAAGTTCGCCAATTTTGCAATGCTACTTCTCTTTCCTACTATCTAATAGGATGCTATATAGATTGAAAATTCGTAAAATTCATAGCGCATTTAAAGGAGCATGATTTGCAATTTCTTAATGTTTAAAAATATTTTTCCTGGAAAAACATTCATTCATGACACAAAATACATATTTGAGGTTTTTAATAATGCCAGAGAATCAACCAGTCGTCAAAGACGTCTGGTAATAGCATTTGAAAGCGGAATTACTGACAGAATTTATTAAACTTAAAATACAAACAATGTTAAATTTTGTTCAATGTCTTCTGTTTAAACTCCAATGAATATTCAATGAGATTTATTATTATGGAAACTCATTTCCATACTGTCATGCCTAGTCAGTGTAACATTATACATTTTTGCATACGTGTTCTTGGTATTTTTTACCAAATTCGTAAAAACTTTAGGTCAGTAAAAGCAAAATAAATTTAAAAAATAATAATTAAACAAAAAATACTTAGTCTTTAAAAAAGCTTTAGTTGATTTAATGTATTACTAATTTGGTTGAAATCAACTTGATTCAGAAATAACTTTTTTAATTTAATTCAGAAATAATTTTGTTTAGTCTGGTTCAGAAATAATTTTTAATTGGAAATTTCATATTGTTTATATTTTTAATTTTCTTATACCTATACATAGTATGGAATGAAGTCTTCTTAAAGCATTTGTACGCTGGAACAGCAAAATTTCGCGAAATAGTAAACGGATATGGGAGATGTTAATACCATGTTGTAGAACATTTATTGGGGAAAGATTTAGTACATTAAAATTATATCAAAATAAAAAGGGGAGTTCCATAATTGCGATTTTAACTTATCCGCGCATACCTGAAAATCTCAAACTGCGCATGAGCAAATAGTAAGAATTGTAATATGCATATGCGATACATTTTCTTGTTTACGTCTGATTTTAAACAGCGATTCAAATCTCATTATAACCAAAAGAAGGAAATCCAACCTCGAAATGATCGTCTATGTTTTATCTACAGACATACCATAATTTTATCACATATAATTATGTGTTATGTAAATTGAGTCAATATATGCTGAGTAATTATGAATTTAATTTTTTTCCATTTATCCTCAGATGAATCACATTCAACAAAATATTCTTGAGAATCTAATATCCTCAATAAAAATGATTTGCACTCCACATCAATCTCTGAGGCTGACCGATTTATGAAAATTTCAACATCTCTATTCTATATAAATGGACAATATCAGATCACCCTCTCACAGAAACAAATCATCTTCTAAGATTTCTCAATAACGATTGGCCCAGATTAGGAAAAGATTAGGAATGTGAAGTTTAAAAATAGTTTGCTGAAAAACCTTTTTTGAAAGCGAGTAACATAACATAATAATTGAACATTTTCGCAAGCCTTAATACTGGCGAACCAACTGGTTGCTAAAGGTGACTACTATATATATATATATA
>JAOUZG010004505.1:7297054-7309840 GCA_026289955.1 Argiope argentata | reverse complement strand
ATTTATTTCCAAGTTATTTGAATATGCATACATTCTCACAATTTAACATCTGTAATTTTAATTCTGCAACATACCATATGCTGAAATATGGCATGAATATAACTAAAAAACCATTTTAATATATGCCTTTACTCAAAGTTATACAAGCTCTAAATATATTCTCACGGCGTTTTTATAAAGGAGCTACACAAAATTTTTATTCCTGTGGCCTCACATTGCTGCACTCCTCTAAGTTCCACGCCCGATTTTGCAGACATAATGTTTATTTGATCACGAAACAACGATATTTCAGCTGCCCCCTTCCTAATTCGATCCAAATAATATTAAGGCACTTAAAGATGTCCAAGTCCACAATTTAAAGCAATGAAGACGATGCCGAGCATTTTTTGTCCACGCTTGGTACTTACAATAACAATTCGACTGGACGATGAAGGATGGCTCATAAGGATACGTGATCGCAGTTTTGAAGTTAGTGCCTCTGGCGTTCCTTTGGAGCAGTAAAACGATTAAAGTTAAAAAGATAACGAGCTCCTATTTATATCTTTCACTCATGTTACACTCTGATAATGCGCGCACGCCTCTAAAGCCCGATTGTTGAATTTCTATTCCTGTTATCGCCTCGAGTGATTCCGCATCTTGTCCTTAGCTTTATATTTAACAGACAGAACTGATGAGCTTTTTATTAACTTGCATCTACATTTTACTTGAGCTTAATATTTAACTTGAAATGCACCTCTCATTCTCTGCTCTTACGACAGGGGCATAGTCTGCTATATGGACTCATCTATCTATACTGATTACTTATTCCCATGTTAATTTCCGCACCAATTTTAGAACTATACTAATTATTAGATAACATTTCAAATAATTCTGAACCGTGTCAGTTTCATAAAAAAAATCGAATTGAGATAAACATGCATGTTTAAGATCAGAGACAAACATTTTAAAGGTATAGAGTTGACCTACAATAACTTTGGAACGAACGGGAAATATTTGTAACATGAACTCTTAAATGTTGCCACAAACAGTTCTCAAAAGGTACATGTGCTTTTCTTTTATTTTACCGCATTATAAATTTTAGTCCTTTCTTATGCTTTCCTAAAACCTTGAAGGCTTTTAATAGGATTCATACATTTCAAGAAGTTTTTAGTTTTAAATAAAATAATAATTACATTTAATATTATATGTATAAAATAAAAATTGAACTTGAAAATTAAAATTTGTTAAACAGAAAATAATTTTTTGAATTGTACTGCTTTATTAAGGCCTTCAGTCAATATTTCTGTAATATTATTATTTTCTTTGCTGAGCTGAGACACTTGATTGACTTTTGAATATATTTGGTCATTTTAAATTTACTGATAAATTTGGTGTACCAAAAGTGTTCATTAGTAATTGTTCAAAATTCTTGAAAATAAGCAAACTATACAGCTAAATAATTGAATATTTTTCGTTCTTATACTAAAATATGTATATTTGCTTAACGTATTTCGTTCCAATGTCAGGTTTAGTTCCTTCCCTGATTTTGAAGGAAATGTGGAAACTCATTAGCACCTGAAATGTTCTTAGACTTAGTATGATTTATCAATTTTAAATAACTTAAAATTTAATAGTTGTTTGTTTTCTTGTTGATTAATGATAGCTGCTGTATTTATGAATACTAAAAGAGCAAGTTCTGGAAAAAAGTAATATTTATTTCATCAATAAAATTCAACACAGATCAATAATTTAAATTTTTTTTAAATTCATTTTCTGAACATGATTTTATTTTTAGGATGAGTTTTTTGGCATCAACAAAAATACGCAGGCGAAAAATAAAAATTTTACTATCTGCATCAGCATATTTATTACCTTAACGAGCATCTCATCTTAATAACGTGTTGCCATTGCCTTTACAAAAGCTCTGATTTAAAAAAATAAATTAATTACTAAGGCAAATAAAACTTGGAAAAATGTCATTTTGTGAACGAGATTCTATGAAATGAAATAAATAGGAAATGCGATATTTTTTTTAACAATAAATGCGCGACAAATTTTTTGGATCGTTTTGCACTACTAAAGTGACTAATTCCATGAAACGATTAAAAGGAATAAAGATATAGTTTGACTTGCACAAGCACGTGGTGCTTGGCAGTTCAAGACATTATGTTCTGACATGATACATTGAAATTTGCTTAGCAGATTTCATTTTGATCCTTTTTTTAAAATTTTTTAGTAAAAGCAACCCAATTAATGTAAAGATTTCTACGTAATTGTAACCAGAGAACTTCTGAAGGCTATTTTTACAGAAACTCCCTCTTATATTTAAAAATATTGTTGCACAAAGTAATCTCAGAGTATCCTGCTGCGAGGTCAGCTCTACCCGCTGGCGCTTTCCGACTTAAAATAGAACAGCAGTAAGAACGAAGACCCATGCCAGAAGCAGTATTCAATTTCAACCAATAGGAACTTGGTTTCAAGAAGTGAAGGTAAGAAAAGAAAATAACTACAACTTCAGCTTTGGAATTCTCTGGACAAGGCTTTCACATACAATAGAAAAGAAGCAGATTCTAAAGTCTTTACAAAGAAACTAAGAACATATTCTTTCGTTCCTTCCATTCTTATTCGAAATGTTAGAAAACTAAATGTGTTTCCTTTTGTAATAGGATTCTTTTGGTGACTGATTTTTTCTCGAAATTTTCCTTCTTAATTTATTTATTTCTGTAGCTTCAAAAAACAAATTGAATAAATTTTCTTTTATTTCAGGTTGACTAAATAAATATTAAATTTTCGAGCTTCGAGAATGCTTTTTATTATTCCGTAACACATTTATTGTTAGATAAATTCTTTGAAAAGAAGTTTGGTTTTCCAATTTGTTTCTCTATTTTCAATGATTGAAAGAATATTTGTGGAATATTAGAAAATGTTTCAAATTGCAAAATATACGCATGTTTTAAAATAAATAGTAAAAAATATACATTTAAAATCATTAAGTTAAAAAATAAATGTAATTTTTGACAGATTTCGAGACGCAACTAAACAAAGGTTAAAAGGTCAATAATTGCATTTGAAATTGCTGTGCACCTTAAAATTTTCAAAATCCCCGGCCTGTCTCAATGATTTTCTAATATTATGTTATCACAAAACATAAATTTGCACTTTTCATGATTATAAGTAGATATACTTCTTCAAGCCCTTGATTCCCTTCTTTAAACGTTCAAATCTGTATGCAAAGTTTAGTAAAAGATATTACCAAAAAAATTACTTTTCTTGCCTGAAATAAACTGAAAAAAATATTTTCTTTTATTAAATCTGATACAAAAAATCCTTCCAATTATTTAATAATATTTAGAATATTTTTATTTTAAATTTGGGAACAGTATTAAAATGTGTTATGGCATATAAAAAGAAAAAAAAAAATTATGGCTCAATCAAAGAGCTGCAAACTGAAAAAAGCTATAAACATGTTTAATAAAATAAATTACCACCAATTCAGGAAATTTCAATAATCTTCATAGAAAAGATGACTTTTTAAATTAAAAATAGCATTTAATAGGGATATACAATTAAAAGAAATCGCACTAAATATTTTAGCCGTGTACTTTCATGGAAGAATTATTGTCGAATGTTTTAAACAATAAACAGATGGATAGCGAAATAATTCTTTCTCTGTGAATAGTACGCATTATGTACAATTATTATCTTTTTTTTTTTTGAGATAACCGCGACACTAAGGAATTAGGTTTAGTGCCACGGTTCACTGGAATGATTTCCCTCCTCCATAAAATAAATCTCTGGATTGCTACTTTATCCTGTAAATTTTTTATTCATCTGTTGTATCATCAAAAATAATGGAATAAAATGTTTTTTTCCCGAGAAAAAAAAGAATAAACCAATGAGTGCCTGAAAAAAAACAGAAATTGAGTTTTGAAAGAGATCTAGTCAAAAGAAACCAACCTCTTTATTGCATTTTTCTATAATGTGCAAATGGGAAACTTAGCTATCTTCACTATAGAGGACTATCAATTAATACTGTTTAAGAAAACTCTATATCCGAATTATCGAATAACTTTAAAGTTATTCATGGTGTTCATCGGTATATTAATGCCCTTATATTGATTAAAATGGACGATTGCTTGGATTTGTGAAATTGGTGTATAATTATAATAAAGAAATTACTTTTATTGGCTCGATTTTGCTAAAAGTATGCTTTCTGTAAGAAAATAATTAAATTCCATTCAATATTGTACTAACCGACACCAAGATTCAAGAACTGTATCTAGAGGAATTCATTTCAATTTATATTTTAAATCGGCAAGCCGTGAAAATAGCTCATTGCTGAAACTATCGCGTTGTGCCATCACGAAATGCGAATGAATATTGCAATTTTAACGCAAACCCTTCTCTGCTATATCAAAATATAGCTTTGAAATATTTCGCTCGGTGATATTCGACCGCACAATGAATGGAAATGCAGTTTCAGCAGTCTACAGTTCTCAGGTGAGATGGTAATGGCACTTATTGAATTTATCCTGCTTTGAAAGCTGACTTTCTTAGATTTTGTGGTTTTTAATGTAAGGGATGGCAAAAGTTTAAAAATGAAGCTTACTACAATGAATAAGGGCTTTTCATATAAGAAGTAAAAGTGGAGAAAAAATGAAAGCTGTTTGCTTCGTGCTTTAAAAACAACATTTAATTAAGTAAAATAATTTTCCAAACATTTCTTATTCCCCTCGAGCATAACAGAATGCAGGTTATATACTTTCACAAAGAATTATCAAAACGAAATTTCGTTACCATTTGTTTTCCTGAGTATGTTTTGTAATCACCCAAAGTTACCACAAACGAAAACAAATGAGAAAAGTGAAAAATGGTATTTAAGTGCAAGAGAATGAAGAAAATATAAATATTCATAAATGTTATGAGCGAATGAAGAAAAAACTCCGACCCGAGGGATTTAAAAATTCAGCACCGCATTTCACTGTCTGGAAAGAACGCGCCGTCGTGAACTCATGGATGCTCTTAATTTCACTTCATCCCTTACTTGAGGGGCGCTCGAAATTAGTTTTTCTTTGAAGCTGTTTTGTTTTGCTCCGCTCTGAGTAATATCCCCGGCATTTTCCGAGCCTAAACATCTGAAAGTGAAGAACTAAATAAATCGGTAGGTAAGAAGAAAACGGAAGGGGGGGGAAGCCGAAAAACGTTCTCTACTACAAAAAGTAAATTGAAGCAGATACGGAAGAAATAGAATGAACAAAACAAACTTAAAAGTAAGAACGTTTTCCTCTTTCTCCTCTGACCCACTGAGTGGGTTCCTCGTAATTGTTTCGGATCCGAGCTCCCGCCAGAATAGTTTTTTAGCATACGCCATTCCACTCAATCCTGCTCGTTCCAGGGAGAGGAAATTGTTTACGTGCGTGTGTTGCCACATTAGTGAGAGTAAATAATGGTGGTATTTAGTAAAAAAATGCCACGAGCAACCCAAACTTTGATGAAAAACAGTTTTTTTTCAAGCTTTGTTGAATGCTCTTTATCATTTCTTATTGTTTGCCAGAAAGGTAGAGCATTTCGAAAATTGCCCCAGTGATTTTTTTTATTTATTTTTTCTAAAAATGGTTTAGTGATCGAATGATTTCATACATCCGAATCTTGTCAGAAAAATACCCATTTTTTAAAATTATTTTTTGGCTTTTCATTTCGAGAAAAAAAATTTCCCTGTTTCACAATCTGAAACTCTTTATCAGGCATTTAAATTTCACAAATATAAAAATATTTTTCTTGCATATAAATTCGCAAATAAGTAATTTTTCTAACATATAATTTTTTCTCATGAGGCAAATATTGAGCTGAGATTGTATTTTTCAAGAAAAAAAAACAAAAGTATTATTATAGTTGATGCATTACCAAAAAATATACATTAATTAGGGAAAAAAATAACAAATATAATCCTATATAAGAAAATTAATATTTACAGGTAATGTTATTCATAATGTAAATATCATGCATGGTGTATGATGTGCGTATTTTTTCACCTTTTTTTTAGTTCTTTTTAGATTATTTGACTTTGGATCAATAATGACGACAAAATAATTGTTTATTCGAGTCGCAACTCAATTAAGAAGGCAATGAACCCCCAGACATCCGACAGCTTATTTAATGACCTTAAATCTGTTTTCCTTTCTTTCTTTCTTTTTATATTTATTTTGTAAAATCTGGATTCAATCCTCTAAGCCGCTGATCTTAAAGCGTCAATTTCTCCTGTCATTGATTTTAAATAAGTTTATAATAGTATGCACGAAACCTCGCTAAATAATTTCTTAGATAGCGAGGTTAATTGCAAGATTGTTAAAATTAACATTTATAGCAAATTTTATAACATTTAACATTATTTATTTGACATTATAACATTATTTATAACAAATTTTAAATAGAACTAGTTGCCTTTTTCCATTTGAAATTTTTTTATAAAGCGTGTAAAAAGTGTTTTTTTTTTTCATTCTCTTTCTTTGTTACGTTAAAGGGATGGATGATGGAAATATTTTCCTTCTTCTTAGATATTGCGAATTGATTTTTGAGTGTCATAAATGTCAATTTTCTCAATAATTCATTCTCCCATTTAATGATGCGCTTTAAATATTCCGGAGTTTTTACGACAGGCATTCCACTGGCAAAGCCCGCAAGCGGTTCGCGAATGCTCATTGATTTCGACGAAAGAATCGATTCCATCTTTTTAAACATTTGAGGATTTTTAATGCCAATCTGAAAAGTTTAGATAAAAATAGTGTACTCCTTTTTGCTTCAAATATTTTGTAAGACTGCAGAAATGAACATTTTTTGTTAATTTTGGAGATTTATGGTGTAGTTATAGACCTCAATTTGAATACCCATCAAAAGATGAAATAAATCAATTTCCAATTTCACAAATACACTCAAGTGTGTTGAATTACATTGATATTAGCAGCACAAAATACAGTTCAATGCGGGCGCATAGCCAGTGTTTGAAAAAAAATGAGCATCCTCTCCCCAGTTACATTCAGCTGATGAATAGCATCCGCACTTAAAATTGATATAAATTCGGAGGAATTTCAGTTGAAAGTGAAGGTCACTGCTATTCGTGATTTCGCCGCCGTGAGGTGACTCCAGCATAAAATCCACTGCGGCTGCTGCTTCATCACCGCGTCTCGTCACTCGTTAGTCCACTGGATCTCTTTTCTTTCCCGCCCACTTGTATCTGCCGCGTGCAGGACAACGGAGAGCCTCAGAGCACTGACCGCCATCGCTACAGCAGCTCTGTCTCGGCGCGTGCGAGGATCGTCATCGCGCGGTTTCTTTTTATCGATGCTGTTGCCAGCTGAAAATGTTGCCAACACTGTCGATGAGATGCTCATTCTCATCGGTTGCACTACCAGCTATGCTGTGCACATATTGTCGAATAAGCAGTGTTTGTTTCCGAAGGCGAATTTTTATGATTTGCATCGAGGGACCAAGTACAACCTGAAATGTTTAATGTACTAACATGCATTAACAGCTCTGTCATCGATGTATTTAAACACAGTAGAAATAATGAACACATGATTTGCTTTATCGAAACAATCCCTATTATCATTTTTTAAAAGCAGCTCTTTCTTTGAAAAGTTAAGTATTTTTTTAATTCTCAATTATCACTTCACAAAACTTGGAAAACTAAGGCAGACATTGCCATTCGAACTGGTTTCAAAGAACTCCGAATTCAAATTTCCAAAAGGGAACTCAAAATTCCGAATCCTTAATGAAATTATGGGAGAATCCGAAGAACCACTAAATGTATTCAGGTCATAATCAATTGTCTTTCAATTTATTTTTTAAAATGCCCGTGACATCAATAATTCATCATAGAAAGAAATAAAATTTAAAATGAATAAAAGATGATATTTCAAGCAGTAGAAAATGCAGAGTTTAAAAATATGCGAGATAAAGTGGAAACAATAATTTACAAAACTAATAACGTACATCTAAAAGTTTCTTCACAAATATTTTTATGCTCAACTAAAATAATTCATTTAACTGAAATCATTTTGATAGTATTGAAATGTTTTTTTAAAAAAAATATAAGCCATAGATTCTGAAAATCAAAAGGAGAGCTATAACTATCTACAATTTAAAAGAAAATATTGATTTTGCAGAATTTATTTAATAATGAGAAACGAAATCAGTTTCTTTTCTAGAATGCTTTCAAATTCGATTCTAAATATAAAATAAACATTATATAAAATCATTCTATTCTAATCGTATTCCCATTGCGACTCACATCATCCAACCAAACTCGCTTTGGGTTTCCACAATGCAATCTGAAGTACAACAGTTTTACATTTCCCCTCACATCACGAGAACCCGAAGAGTTTCATGAAGCGCGCAGTGCATGACGTATTCAGTCTCCGATGCTCAGGTTTAGGAGAGTCACTTCCGTCTCTCTGACCTCGCGAAGGAACAAGGCGAAACGGAGAAGATAGGAACTGCCTGTTCCTTGCCCGTCGCAGATTTCGAAAAGATTATGACACCTCATCTACCTGGGAGCTTTGGGCCACCGAGACACGGCAACAATCAGTGCACAGTTTCAGGCCCGGGTCACATTTTGCGGAAGGTGGGGCCCGTCTTCTGCATTAATTCAGGGCACAGCCATCGCGCCGTTTTAAATAACGGGATGTGCAAGGGCGAGCTATCTGAATCCCCTACAAAATGCGCTGGGTTAATTTCGAGTATTTGCCTGCAGAAAAACAGTTGCGAATGGAAAGTCTCTTCTTCCTTTGATAACTTTGGAGAGCAGAAGTAGCGATCGGTGCTTTTGATCAACTCGAATGAAGGAGTTGGAAAGTGTTTCTGGAAGGGGTGAAACTTTTCTGTAAAGAGATAAAAACCCTTAAGTATAAATTGCTAGAAATAAACGGTTGAGATAAAAAGAGAGTTGTTTTAAACAGCTTAAAACTAGAAATATTTGAAAGGTTGTGATAGTGATTAGAGGAATGCTTGGTATGCAAATGCAGTCGATTGCAATGCTTTTACACAAATATATAATTTCGAAAAAATAATGCCATTAAAGGTAATAATAAATCTCATTTTATATACATGAAAAGGGTTGCAAGCATTTTTAAGAAAAATTAGGCAAACATAAATATGCTATACATTATACCTAGATCCTAGAGAAATATCGCTCGAAAGATAAAGATGCTCTGCTTTTAATTTTTCTTTCCTACAAAAGCATTAAGCATTATTTAAATCCTTGATTTTTTTAATATTTTGAGCTTTCTTCCTAAGAAAGAATACACTCTACATAAGCAATAGTTTTAATACGCTTGATGTGTAGCAATAGCATCAACATCTTTTTTTATCCCCCTTCTTTGATATTCTTTCTTATTTCTCTGTAGACAGGTGTTTTTTTTCCGCTTATTCTAGTATATCATTGCATATGCGATCTGTTGATTGAATGGGGGAAGACGTGATAGGTAGAGAGAGAAATCATGTGGCTGGAAAGCGTAGGAAATAACTCTTCAGTACTTTCTCACAATTTTGAATCAACCTGGGAGATGTCTCTTACTAGTAAGTGAATAACGTGAATCGAATTTCTTGAAATATTACGCCTGCTAAAATAGACTCAGTCTCTCGGTTTCGAAAGAAAACGCAGAAATTGATATCCAAATCGATGATATTGAAGTTATGTGATAAAAATGTATATAAAAAATGTAATGCATTGATGGCATGCCATTTAAATGAAAACACAACAATAGACCTTCAGATTAAAATCCTATAAATATCTTGCCAGTAAAGCTTAAAATCTGGCATTCAATAAAATGCCGAACATTGACCTCAAAATATCAAAAAAATTAATATTTCACGCATTAAATAAGCCTTTTATAAAACACTCTAGCACAAACAAGAGAGATAAGAAAAATGTCTCCGATTACTCTGTATCAGACATTTTTTTCATTTCATAATGAAAATGAACGTTTGTGCACGTGCCTCTCTATGCCGGCCCTTGACACGCAGGATCTTGCGAGGCAGAGAGTTTCGGTCGTGCATTCTTTGGAGGATCAGAATAAACAATTCTGGAAAGATTTTATGAAATTTTAATTATAATTATAACTAACTAAGAGTAATCCAAATAACGGTTCTCAACGGATGTAACTTTCGAAAATATTACATCTAAATAAATTTATATCATTTAAAAAATAAATTATATTTTAATATACTTCTTATATTGTTATATTATTTTCTTGAATGTTCAATCGATTCATGAAAGATATTTTATTGTAATATTTTCCAACCCTATATTTTTACTTATAATAAAAATAACATTTTTCATGCTTGTTTATATAAAAAAAATAATTTAAGCACCAGAGCACCATTCATTGGCAAAATTTCAAATTATTTTTTGAAACACGCATACCAGAAATAAAAGATTTTTAATACGCTTATAATATATTATATAGATTATCATAGGGTTTTAAGCACCATAACGCCTTTAATTGGCCAAGTTTCAAATAATTTTTTGAAAAAACCATTCTCAAAAGTGTGTACTTTTCTTAGCTTGTTAAAAATCGAAAAGCAGATCCGGTTTTATAATAATTAAATGCAAGTTAGAATTGAAACAAATATTGCGATAGTATCTTCATGATAACTACATGAGCATCTTTTATAAGAACTTCAATTAATGTATTATGAGACAATTTTTTATATTTTTATAAGAGTTAATATATACGTTATTAATTTTTAATTCTGTATTTTAATAGTCTTTCTTAATTCGAATATTATACTTTTGACATACAGCTAGAGCTTCCTTCAAGCAGCAAATTTACAGAAAAATGATCTAATTCAATAAATCAATAAATTGTCACCTCGAAGCTTGCCAATAGAAGCCTGAAACTTTGTCTCCTTACAGAAGAGTGCGATGAAAGGATTTATGAATGGACACTTTTTGTTACGGGACTAAGCAAATATTTAAATTTTTTAAACTCTTTATTGTCTTATTTCTAATGTCCTATCCTATCATATAATTATTCTCTTTTTTATTTTGCTTACTATTACGTTTTTTAAATTTAAATAGTTTAAAGACTCATAAAGTGCCGAGGGAAAATGTTTCGGCATTCAATACGCAAATCAGTCCCGAACTCTTCCACAATTGTTCCGGGGCGCATTTCTCGAATCGGAGTAGCGTCACGATCACACGACGGCAGTGGTTGCATGATTCCAATTTACTGTTGATCTTCTGAAAACGGAATCTTTTAAAACAATTCCATGAAACCAAACCATTTACGAGACTATGAATAATTTTAAAGCTGAAATAAATCAAAATCTGTAATAAACTTCTTGGAAAGGTATCGCGAATAGCAAACGTTTGAGGTTGGAGATGGAACAAGAGGACCCCGAAAAAGAAGTTAGATGCAGAAAAAAGATTACGCTCGGGGCTCGAAGTCGAAGCTGACATAGAGATTGAGTGCAACATTGAGATGATACCTCAAAGGGTGAGGATGACACTGGTAAAGCCGACTAAAGTAGACTCAAAGAATAGTTTTTAAAAGTCTCTGTAATAGAAAATAGTGTCTCATATTTGCAAGTAAGTACATTAGCAAGTCTCACTCTTCCGGGCAATCAGTTTATTTTAGGGATAAATCGAAGTTTAACTTCCATGAAGTCCAGTTTAGAACGCAGTTGGTTCACTTGCATAGCAAAAAAAAAAAAAAAAAAAAAAAAACCCAGCTTATAATAAATAAGAATTTTAATATAAATGTTAAACGCTGTGCGGAAGTCATGTGCGATTGTGCGTGAGTGCTATTGATCTTTGCAATTTAGACACTCAGAAAGACCTACGTGCCTTGATAAAAGCATAATGTGTGAGGAATATTTGACCCTTGGAATTCCATATGATCAAATAGAGTGATGTTTAGTCATACACTTTGTTCCACCTTTTGATAAAGAGGGTGGCTCTATTATAGCTCACCCCGTTCACCTAATTTAAACGTGAGGGAAGATTTATGAGAGGAAGACGGTGTTGAATGAAGGAAAATGCTCGTTAAGAGTAATGTGGAGGAAAAGCGGGATTCAAGGTACCTAAAGCAATGTTTCATATAAAATAAAAAATTACGCCTTATGAAAACTTATGAAAAAATAATAAAAAATAAGATAAAATATTGATAGCATAAAAATAGTTTTTACAAGAATTAAATAAGTAGCATATGGAAATTTGCATTGCTAATTTAAGGGTATTTTTTTTAATTTATTACTATCGCTATCTTTCTTTATAATATTAAAAATATTATTTCGTTCAATGGCGTTAAAATAATGGACTGATTTCCATTTTTTCGATAATAAGGTGATAAAACAAACTTTTAATTGCAATCATAGTTGCGAACAGGAACTTTTTAAATAATTGTGATAATCTGCCCTAATATGGCGAAAAGACTAGCCATATAACAAAAGAGCCGGAATTCCATGAACTCATTTCTTTGCCCACCAACGCCAGAAGACTAAGAATCTATACCAAACTCAATGTAATAATGCGTATTGCCTCACTTCTCATTGAGTATTAATCCCTCCATTTATCTCAAGTTAAGTAGAATGTGAAAGCGGCTGCGATTCTGGGAATCATAGAAGCAGCTACCTTTAACGTGTCGAGATAAAATAAAAGGATCTATACCACTAGTTTATATATGTTTACATGCTACACGGCAAGAGTTTATTAGAGAAAAAGTAAGTTAAGGATATAAACTGTTCTCATTCTAACATGAATTTTGTACCACACACACACACACACACACACACACACACACACACACA
>JAOUZG010004505.1:7278297-7292054 GCA_026289955.1 Argiope argentata | reverse complement strand
TTAATCAGAAAAAGGGTTTTCAAATGAATTTCTTAATCTACAAAAATCTCTCATAAAAGGGTAGAATTAAAGGCTTTTATTTTTGCAGAATTTGTGCAAGTTTCAATTTTAGCACTGAAGTTTTATACTCATATTATAATAAACAAGGAATTGCCAAGTGATATGAATTATAACATATTTTTATACGTCGAACTATACTGAAGATAATTTATTCTAGAAGGAGTTCTGTGCCATTTAATTAATGCTTAAATTGTGAAAAGTATTTTTTTTTTAATTTCTATCCGATAGCTTTTTCCGGGAACTTGATCTACCCCATGATTTCATGGCAGAAAAGATTTCCCTGCCATCTCCAGAAATAATGAATTGCATACTATTCTACTACTTGCCAGATTCGATTGCTCATGATGGCGAGCTCTTAAAAAGAGCTATTTGCAACAAAATAAATCGACTGTAAATGAAATTCAATTGTCTTTATAGAAATATGATACAAATTTGCATTTGCATTCATGTATCAGTCTTCATTTTTTTTCAAGAAATGCTGTAAGTTTTGTGTTTTTTTAAAAGTATAACGGGTACATTTTTTTCTCGTGAGATTTCAGTCCTTTAAATTTATTGCTGTAAAGAAATAGAATTTCTTTTTTATATGCGGGGTATAAAATTTTCCTTCGTTGTTAATTGAGATTTGTAATTTTTTCCCATCCTTTCCCTTTTTTCATTTCCCATTGCAGGAGATTATTTGATAAACATAAAGATCTCTGAAATGATGGAAATAGGATTGCGCTGCTCTTTTCGATAATGAGTACATTCAGTTTCGTGGTCGTCATTTAAGTAAACGTATGCTTCGGTAGAGGTCACAATGCATTTGAATTTACCCTCAGCCAAACAATGTTCTCACCGGTTCATTTTATTGATCTGCATCCGGCCGCACGCCTCCGGAAAAGCTGGCGAATGTTATATTTCGTCACCAGTGAATTTCTTTCAGGATTCAACCGTGTTTCCCGCCAATGCTTTTGTGATTCCTTCAAAATTTCCTGAGTGTCCAGTTGGGGCATTAAAATATATTTAATTGGAAACTTGTTTAAAGCTTTTTAAAAAAATTAAAATAAATTATGACGTCACAAAACAGTACGTCTCTCTCTTTCTGTATATATATATATATATATATATATATATATATATATATATATATATATATATATATAAATTTCAAGTGGTGTAAAAATTATTTTATGCTGCAAACTTTTTGAAAGTTATCGCCAAAAATTGCCAAAAATTATTTTAAAATTAATTAAGCGCTTAGCTCTTAATTTATTAAAATCAAATTAAACAGTCGCTTCGAGTTGTACATTCCCCACATCCTCAATATACAGGTTGTTATAAAAATAATGGAAACATATTAAATTTATAAATAATCCTTTATTAGTATGGCGTAGTGCCGCATTTGGCATGCA
Source organism: Argiope argentata (assembly GCA_026289955.1). Taxonomy (NCBI): domain Eukaryota; kingdom Metazoa; phylum Arthropoda; class Arachnida; order Araneae; family Araneidae; genus Argiope; species Argiope argentata. The sequence continues at coordinate 7,290,603 of JAOUZG010004505.1, read as the reverse complement.
ATAAAACTTGGATTTGCCTAAATAATCGATCCTTGTAAGTGTTTAAAAGTGTTTAGAAGAGTACTGTATCATTGTATCATTCTTTCAGGAGATGTTTTGAAAATTCTGGGAAACACGTTGGTGGTGGATATCGAGTCCGTATTGAACGTTCTGAACCACTTATATTGAGGACGGTTGACTCATCCCCGAGATCATCAAACCATGATTGGAGAAGTCTTGCTGCATGGATGGGTGCCTTGTTCTCCTGGTAAATTCCTCTCTTGCAAAATTAGCATCATGGGATGGAACTGGTCAACTAAAATTTCTCTAGATTTCCTCTCTTGATTTTTCCTTTCAAGGTTACGGTTGGTCCAGCTGCAAACCAGGACGTGGCTGCCCATATCCTGACAGATGCACTTCCCCACGTGACAGCTGGAAGAAGAAGATCACGATCAAACGCTTGGGAAGTGTCCTCCAAACACGCACCCGTCTTGTTGTAGGGAAGAGGGTGAAACACATTCGTCAGACCGTATTACTTTCTATCACTTATCAATCGACGAGATTTTGTGAGGTGTTCTGCCGCGACCTTTGCCATTAACATTTATGAAAAATGGCTAAAGAATTGTTGCTCTTCCATAAATTTTCCGTTTATGAAGCTAAAACTGGAAAAACCAGATGGAGATGGAACTTTGCGGTTACTTTTGCTAGAATTGTTCGCTTTTTAGTCATTACTATGCTCTTGAATATCCGTCGGTCTCTTTCCCTGAGCTCCTCTTTCCAACCTATTTTGCTGTGCCGAACTTGTCTACCGCTCTGTGATTGGCTGCCATGACTTTAGATACCGTCCCTCTAGGAACGACTAAAAGTTGGTATGTTTCGGTCAGCTTGCTCCAACTAAACGGGCTCCTACAATCTGACTTCTTTCAGAATCTGACAGGTCCGACATTTTACGCTTTTGAAATAATTTCAAGAATTACAGAACTTTAATAGAGTTAACACATACTACGAGGATGCATACATTACTATTTATTAAAAAAACAGATGGCCATTATTATATTTTAATGCTTACGAAGAGCTTTAAAAATTGGGTCTTTTATTCACAGGTGTTTTCGGTATTTTAAAACCCAAGTTAAAAACCTCTTTGTTGAATTGTCCATTCTGTAGAGACCAACACGCAAATGTGTATACATATAAAGCATTAATTATTGTTATGAGTAGAGAAGAAATAAAATGTAATAAGCAGAGGTTCTCTGCGCATTTGCGAGGAGAAAGCTATTATAAAAGTATTCCCATGAAGTGAAGAGAAGTTCAAATTAAAAATTAAATAACTCGCTTTGCAAACTAAAAAAAAATAATTAACAAATATTTTTAAGGTGTGAAATAAACATGAGCCTTAATATGAGATATGAGTAAAAAAAAATGTAGATTTTTTTAAATAGTTTGAGTGAATTAATTTCCTGATGAATTACAAATCTTAAATTTTTATATGAATCCTCCTCTACCATGAGTGGCATTCTATCAGATTTTTATTTTTTTTCTTTTGGATAACAGGTAAATAGCAAATACATTTGAAGATTGAAAAGACATTCTCATCTGCTTTTATCCTATAAAAATATACTTTTGAAATATAAGAAAAAGGTAATTATATTCAGTTGAAAAATTCTGCTCTTATTCATTCTCTTTGAAAGTATTTGAATTTAAACACGGTTTTAGAATGTTTATAGGAAATTATTTTTTTAAAGAAAAATTGACTTCATTGCTGATAAAATATTCGCATCACTAAAATATAATTCATAGTAAAAATAATTAAAATATCCCATCCCTCAGAAAGAGACGAGAGATAAAAGCCAAAAGTGGTGGCCCCTTTCCGAGGGAAGGCTGAAGCAGTTAGAAAGCCGTCCTTGTCAGCAGCAGGTGTCACTGGAGTGGTTTCAGGTGGGAGGGTCTCTTCAGGTCCTTCTTGCTGTCATCCTCGCAGATCACCTCAAGATTCTGGACTCTTATTGAACCGCTTGCAACTGTTCTGCTGAGTCGCGCATTTGGGCCAGCGGCTCCGCTGCAGGCGGAGAAACGAAGAGCAATCGTCACTCGGAGGGGCAACGCTTTAAGGACGCATTTTACGGCAAGAGAATGAAAGGTTTTTTATCCAAGACGATATAACGTTTGAATGCTTTCTTCTTTCAGATAAAATTAGTTAACAACATTAGAAAGGTTGCTAGATATGTGTATGGGTTTTTGATATTTCTCTGTAAGAAAAATAGAGAGTATCCTTTGAAATTATATTTTTCGTCCCTTACCATGCTTGCTTATCTCGTTTTGAAAAAAAAAATATTTTATCTCTTTTGTTAAAATGCTTGCAGCTTAGAGAAAGTTTTAGGTCAAGTTTTTTTCTCATATTTTTATTCCTAATAAGTATAGGCTTGATAAAATTTTAGATTTAGACCTACTAATATTATCTCGTAGATATATAGATGACTAGTGAAAATACATACTTTAAGCTTCTTTTGAAATTTCAATTATAATTTGAATTAATTAGCTAAAAAGGTTTTGAAGAATTTTTGCTATAGCATCCGGAAATATTACAGTGCAAAATTTAATTTTTCATTATCGTTTCATAATCGTATATATATATATATATATATCCATTTGTAAATACTTTAAAACATTTTAATCGTATTTACAATAATATATTTTTTAATGAAATACAAATCTTTTTCATTGATAATACGAACTTTCCCCATTGCTGATGATCAAAATACGAGAATTGTACTTATTTCTGGAATTAGCTACAAAATAATGCATACTTTTAATAAAATTATATACATTTTTAGTCCTTAACTTTAACTTCGAAATTCCGGCAATTGTAAATAGTTTTTAAAGGACACATTTCTAGACAGTATTACCCATTTCTTTGCCATAAACGGATGAACAAATTTGCAGACGGAAAATTTGGAAAAAGCATAACATTCTAAACGAAATTGTCTGAGGCCTCTAAATATTCTAAATACTATAACTAAAGAGAGATTTAAGATCATTTTACTTATGAAGCCAGTATGATGCAGTTGCACAGAATATAGACTAATGTACAAAATTTCTTCATCTTTAAAACGTAGCATATTAGAGAGTATTACACTTACAAATATGAGGGGAGCGAAAAAGTAACCTCTAACTCTCCAAGTTTTCTGCGCGCTCTAGAAATGCTCTTTGGAAAACACAATATACGTTTCAGATGACCTTTCGGCGTACTTTGTAGTATCATCCTTTAATGTTTTTAGTAGTCGGAGTTGAAGAGCGTACTGAGCAGCTGTAAAGAAGCCTATGAAGAAATAAGTCACAAACAGTTGAAACAGGTGATATGGAGAGAAAGGAGACCAAGGTGAGATCATCCGCATCCTCTAAACCAATCCAAACATTCAGAAGTTCATTGCGCTAGTGTTGAAGAATCGGAATAGGCCGGTGAGAAGAATGCTCCATCCGGGTGGAAATCCTCCGCCAGGCGTGGGAACAACCACAACGCATCCAGGTAATTTGAATCAGCCGTTGTATATCCCTTGAAGAGAAACAGCTTGTATACATTTTTTTGTTAAATTGCACAAACTTCATGATTTTGATTCTTTCGATTTCTTTCAGTGGTCACAGTCGTAAGCGAATTTTCCCTCACCCATCATCTATTCGCATTCGCAGATGTGGGAAATTCCACTTCATCGCTGAGTAGAAAGGCGCTTCTGTCGGTTCGAAACCTTCCTCTGAAGAAGTCTAGCTGTAACTGTTTCTTACGGTACAATCTGAAATGAGCGGAACTACAACTTGAATGTATATTGCGTGATCCAGGGGGAGCCCACAGAACATTTGCTGAGTGTGTAGACGAATAGGTGCGTATTTTCATTAACCGCTTTTATTCGTACGTGTTATGTTTCTGTCTCTACAGCGTTTTGAAAGTGAATAATGTGCATATATAATTGCATATATAATTCGTACTTTTAGTAGCCAAAAATTCACTCGAACCAACTGATCACCAAAAGGCCGCTTTGACAAAAGAACTAACGACATTACATAAAAGTTCAAGTTGAGCATTTTCTTCATAAGTAACATTTCCATGAGTAATGATCTCCAAAAGAAGATTAAGAAAAAAGAGTGAAAAAATTTAAAACCTCACACCTATAAAAAAATTGTTAGAATATTCAGTGTTTAATCAAGGTATGGGAAATTAATACTTCTTGAAAGAAGAGTCATTTATGAATACATATTTTGTAGAATTCTGATTTGAATGGATGGTAATGAACTGAAAGGTTATTCCTATTTCAATCCATTTGATACAATATTCCTAAATCAGGTACCTGACAGTAAGCTATTCAAGTCATATGATATTAAGGTTTTAATAATCTAAATAACATAATAGATTTATCGTTTACTCACGATTTCTAATTCATTGAAATAACCATTATGTGCTTGATTTCTATGTGAGCAAATGCAAATAACAGATTTCTAAAATTCAATATGCCTAATCTCAAATTGTTTGTCAATATCGATTTGTGGATAGTTAATAAACATTTACTTCTTTTAAAGAGTAAATGAAAATCCACTTTTTTCTCTGCCCATAACCCATCTGAATCTTAGCAATGGTCCTCTGCATTTCCATTTAAATTACTCAATGTTTTAATTTTACTTCGAAATTCTGTAGGTAGAAATTTTTGGCGTTTCGAACACGGGCAGCTGAAAGTTATTTGCTGCGCATGAATGCCTTTTCCTCTCATATTAAAATTTTTTATATTACATTTCAATATATTATCTCTAGCATGCTATCATGTATTCCATAGGTTTCTTAAAATTCGTTCTAAAGTTCAGAAAATTATCATCAGAGAGTATGTGTAGAAAAACTTTGCGTATTATTGCTATTTTCAAACAAAAGAAAATTCACGCATGTTTTGTGCAAGGCAAGTAAAACCATTCGTGAAATTTGCATCAGCTTTCCATGAAATGAGATGAGTTCAAATCATTTTTTCATCAAATATTGGATATCTTAAATACCTAAATGGACCAATCTTTACTAAAATAGATGAGTTCAAACATCTTCCTTAAGCGTCAGAAATCCAATGACAGTTTGTTCAGACTTTCGGGAGAAGTTTAAAAAAATATGTCTCAAAAGTATTCAGTCATGTTCATCGTATATTGCATAGCCGCTCCATGATTTGAATTTTTCCCAAGTATCAAAGTTGGAACAAACCGCTCCCTCGAAAGGTGGACACTTCCGATTCTCATTCCCTTGAAATTTAAAGGAGTACTTAGTCAAGCTTTAAAAGGTTTTTTCGCTTTTTTTTTCTATTGTTGTTTTGAAATGAAACGATTTATTAAACTTCATCCGCGATCTAATTCCAAAGAAGAATGAGACGAGGTTGTCATGCATAAATGAAAAATGAGAACATGAAACAGATGAATAAATAAAAAAAGGAAGAAAACTTGAACGCAAAATATTGCGTCAGGAACACTTGAAATAAAATTATTCTTCTTATTACGCCTTTTTAATATCATAAATGTTTATTTTTGACAATAAAAAACTGTTTACTGTTGTTATAATAATTGAAGCCCATTTTTTATTATTTTTAACATGTCAGAACATGATGTTGTTTTGGGAATGAGGTTTGTTGTGTATACAAAAATCCTTAGGTGAAAAATAAAAAAAAATTATCTGCACGAGCATCTCAAAAAATCATCTTTTAATAATGTGAGGCCATCCCATTTACAAAAATTCTGATTTAAAAAGATAAGTTAAGGACCACAGGAAATAAAACCAAGAAAATTTTCATTTTCAGCACGTGAATACATAAAATGAAATAAATAGAAAATGTGATGGGTTTTTTCCAAACAATAAATGCGAGACAAAGTTTCTTGGATCGTTTACAGTACTAAAGTGTCTCATTCAATGAAACACTTAAAATGACTAAAAATATAATTTAAATAGCACGAGTCCGTGGTGCTTGGCCATTCAAGAAATGATGTTCTGACATGATACATTGAAATATGCGTACAAGATTTTATTTTAATCATTATTTTAAATAACTTATGATTTTATTCTTTATAACCATAATCTTGAGTCAAACTTACTTGTATTATGCCTTTCCCATGTGCCAATAAACATTAAATATCAGACAAAAATAACAGTTATGGGTTTCCATGAATAATTTATTTTAAAACTATTCCTTTGTTTTCTGCATTAAAAATTGTATAATCATAATTAGAAGCCAGTTGGCTAACATTTTGAAAACAGCTGTTGCATTTTTTAAAAAACTGACCCATAAGAATTTTTTTTTGTATTAAAAGCAGCAATGTTTTGTAAAATGTAACATCTAGCTTAAAATAAAATTTATTTTAAGTTACATAAAAAATAACCGTTACATAAAATTTCAATACACACATATTAAATAAATCCACAGCATAAAAAATAAGATATTTATCTCATTTACTTTTTAGAAACAATGAAAATTAACTGAAATGAAATCTTCAATCGTAAATTTCAAATTATCATGTGAGTACATTATTTTTATTAATTTTTTAGCCATCATTAGATTACATGATCCGTTTTTGTTAGTAATATGGGATCTCCCAGTCATTTATTTTCCCCTAATTTTATACAAAATTTGATAAAAAGGATTGAATGATTCCTTCTTGTAAATCAAAATTTAGTTATTAACGGATAATTAATTCTCTGAAATATTTAAATGTTTCGACGCCATCAGGAACACAAAGCATGTCATTATCAACACATTTGGAAATGGCAGCAGGAATAAGTAAAAATATATCCTCTTTAAAACTCAAAGAAGGTTTATAAACGTACAAAGGGAAGAATTACGATAAAAGAGAAATCATAACGCCGCAATTCTTAGGAGGAAAGAGTGCAAACAACTTTTGTTACTTGGTTTTCCTTCCTTTCTCTGAGCAGAAGTGAGTCTTGTGCGAAAGAAGTTCTTTGAGTACTCGAACTCTTTGGCAGTTTGAGGTCAATTGACGAAATGGCGTTGATAAAATTTCCCAAATCAGCCTTCGCAGCGACTTCGCGCTGTGCCCGCAAATCAGCGAGAAGGATAATAATTGCGAAGCTGCGCTCGGAATGCCGAGCGGGGTCGCGAAATCGCACCCGCGAGCATCTGGAAATCTGCAACTGGGTATTCACCAGCTTCAGACCTGCTCGGTTAAGGAAGAGGTGATGTCCAGTTGATTTAATACTTCAAAAGTTCTTGTGTGCAGCCTCTGAACTAAAAGACGATAAAAAAACAAAGATGAGGAACTTTTTTTTCCGTTTGAAAGTCAAATTTCTGGATTTTTTTCTTTTTCTCTTTTTCTCTCTGGACATTTTCCTCTTTCTTTTTTGAGTTGATATAATTATTTATAGCAATAAGATTTGATTCATTTCAAGAGATGTTAAAGTACCTTCCTGTTTATCAAATGGCGTAAATAAAAGAATAGGAAATAGTTTTTTAAAATGTTGTATAAAAAAGTTTATACTTTCTGTTATCAGATCGAACTTTATAACACTGAATAAACAAAAAACGTTGTCTTATTCAAAAAAGACTTGCGCCAAGCGTATCTTTCTGGTCGCAAAATATCAAATAAAGGAAAAATGTTTTTAGATTCCAAATTACGGCATTTCATAAGAGTTTAATGCGAGGCAAGAAAGATCGCACCACTCGACATACATTCACCTTTTAGTTACGAGAGAGAGCACATTTTTTTTCTGTCTAAATAAAAAAATTTAAACCGAAATACGACAAAAAGAAGTTTCTTTTCCCAACGTTTTTCTTTCGTTTTTCTTTTCTTTTGTGGTGAATTGTCTTGTTAAACAATCGAGCGTGAAGTGGTGGTGAGTGCGGACAGGGAAAAAAATGGAAGAGCGAGACTTACAGAACTTGCATAAAAAATTTACTAAAAACATTGTTCTACCCATATTTTTAGTGCAAATTTGGAAGAGTGTTTTTTCTAAATGTATTTTATTTTTTAAACTTTCAAAAACTTAGTAGGCTAGCTTTTTTTCATTGCTTTCCTTTTCCATACTCCTCCCCTTTTTTTTGACGGATAAACATTGTAAAACAAGAGTATGCGAAGGCAACTTAATGAATATAAACTATTTTAGTTATGAATAAATATTTGAAAACAGGTTAAGCTAAGAGAAACCTCGGGTACTTATCCAATATGATCACTCATTTCATTTTGCAGGAAGAATTTCAACCACAGCAAAAATGTTAATCATTTATTTTAGTTTAAAATATAAACTCAATTAATAAAATATTAATGAAACATATTTCAAGAAATTATTTTTATTCTTACTACATCAAAAGCATTTAATTTTATTAAAGTTATCATAAAACTAGGACCCTTAATACCCATAACTGTATTCGAAATAATTTTATTCAATTACTTGAGCAATCTCATTTTAACCAAAACAACTTGTCTCATATTAACTGTAAAAATCAAATCTTTTTTTTTCTCCAGTTCTCAGATAAGTAGGTTCTCGATTTCAAAACTTTCATAAAGCTTTCTAGCAAAAAAAAATATATTAGCGAAAACAATAATATTAAAAGTAAATATATATATATATATATATATCAACCATAACTTGAATAAATTTCGAGCTATTATATGTGCACATGAAATGTACTCGTTGCATATATAAATTTGTTGCTGCATTAGGCTCTACACAAAGGACAAAGTTTTTTATTCGTCTCATATGTTTAGTTGAAACACTATGCACTGCTTATATAACAGCTAACCATATTGCTTCATCCCTATGTTTGGCTGAAATGTTAAGTTGCATCTGCAGCAAATGGATTAATAATCTTTCCTGACTGCAGGAATTGATGCAACTTTTTACAACCCGCAAGAGCAGATATCCCGGAAGGTAAATTCAGACAATTTTCATAAAATCATAAATTTTCAACTGCACGTAATTCTGTGAAATTTCCAATGAAGGAATGTTCACTCAGTGACTGTTATTTTATCATATAAAACTGAATTTATATGATATTCGCCATTTATATATATATTAACAAAATATAAAAAAAACTAAGAAACATTCATAACTCTGTATTAGAAAAACTGTGCATTCAAAAGAATTTTCGAATATTAATAAGCAAGTATTTTTTGACAAATATTTAAAAGTGACATTTTTCAATCCGCATTTATGAAGTTCATTCATTGGGTTGAAATATTGAGCTGGAATTGGAAACGCAGGCAGCAAAAACAAGCTTCCCGAAAGGCACAACTGATTGGAAAAGACATTAGTAAAAGTTTGTTATTCTTATTTTAGTAAATACTTCATGGAAAATAATATTTCTAATCAAATTGTTTAAAATTGACAATTCTCAAATTTATCGCTAACTTGAAAGTATTGCCCCGATTTCTTGACAGGTTTTGCTGACAATGCGCATTTTCTTCACGAAAAATAGAAGGCACGTTGGGCATGAATACTGCGCCGTTGCATTCCTTCTTAATTTTATATATTTCATACTTTTGAAAGGGCAGGGTGTTTAAATTTTTTTTCTATATTAAAATAGCAACTAGTTTTTGACATAAGGAAGAAGTGACTTGCATTACTTATTTTAAATGCCGTAATAAAACATGAATCTCTTTTTCATTTATAAACAATGTAATTGAAAAAAATTTACATTTACACTAATGTATCTCAGAAAATGCGAATTTCTTGTGAGTTATCATCAGAAAAATTAGTTTTCATGCAACATTCAATATTTTTGTTTATTTCCTGTGATATCGACGATAAGAAGGAAATAATGAAATATTATATGAATTTGTAGAATTTCATTTCCTTACAAAAATAATCTAAATTTTAACTATCATTAAATGTTGCGAACAAGCAAATGAAATCTCGAAATTTATAAAGAGCGTGAAAAGTTTTATATTGAGAAGTAAAAAAATCAAATAAATTATTTTTAAGATTAATGTAAGATTCCTTCTACTTATAATCGGTATGTATTTTGATATCAGTACCATTAAAATAGAATCATCCATTTTTCAAATAATAATATGGGAACTCTATTTAAGTAGTAACTGATTAAATTCCAACATTAATCCTACATCACCAAAAAAGTTTTATTTATTCTCCATAAATCTCAAAGAGATTAAATAAATCATCCATTCAGATAAAGCCTAGACTCATTAGAACACGTTTTAAGTATAAGTACATGTCAGAAGCGTTTCTTCATTTTAAAGACTGAACTGCAAATCGATGCGTAACTACATATTTTCATTCCCTTGGTTGCAGCTCTTTGTAGAATTCTTTGGAAGAGTAGAATATTTTTTGAAAGCTATTGCTTACTTTCTGTTAGAAGTGATATTGTACGCACTTAGAACTTCCAAACTTGAACAGGAATTTTTCATTTTTTTTGTACTTATCATGCCTTTTCTGTCTATTACATTTATTTTTTAATAAAAAGGATAGTTAAAAAAATATAAATCGAGTTTTAATAAAATTAAAGGGAACTTGCAGAAAAAATTAAATTGCTGTTACGCAAAGAAGAGGAGATAACTCTCAGCAACAAAGGTTTTTCTACAGACACATCTCTTTTTTGGATAAAGGGATAAGTAAATGTTAATCATGATAAAAAGTTTTTAAAAAATATCTTATTTCTTAAGATAGTATGATACCTCTGCTGATAATAAAAACAAATGTCTCCTATATATAGGGTGTCCGTTAACCAAGATTTCATGAATTTTGCAAAAGAGGGAATAATGGACTTAATACTGACTGCTTTTGAAAATTCGATTGGATGCTTTGTTTGAAAATAAATTTACTAAGTAATTCCAATAAAAATGATCAAACTTTAGTCGTTTTGCTTTGTGAGAATTTTCAAATATTTTGACACATCTATTTGAACATTACTTTACAGTGCAAAGAATTAAATTTTTTTTTCAATGAGGCCAATTTAAATGTTAATTTCTTTTCTTAGATTTCACAAGTTAAAAAAGATTTTATGCATAAATTTCAACTCTCTCATTACTGATCTAACAAAATTTAAACGGCATTCCTTGTCAAAGTGATACTCAGGCATTATTGTTTACTTATTATTAAGTAAACAATAGAGATTTTTCTTCTTTTCAGATGAATTTTATTTCCTTTTTCATTCCGTCTTTTCTCTTGTGTGCTTCGAATCTGCAGATGAAATACCCTCTAACAATGTTAGAGAGCGTATTTGTTAAGCTTAGCTGAGGGTTTACAATGGAAATATTTAATTCTCTTATCATCCCGTATCAGTTCAGCTGACAGCCTATTGTCGTGCGGGAAGCGATTTCGTAGTTTGCGCAAGGAATAACGAAATAAGGGGGGGGGGGGCACTGACTGCACCGCGTCTTTCAGTGCTGCGTCACGCGGACATTCGCGCATCGGCACGAGGAGCGGTGCATCTTCAGAGTTACTTCAAACAGAGCTCCTTAAATATCTAATTTGGTTTGAAGTTTAAAAAATATAGTATTGAATGATCCACGAATACCAAATCATGTACAAGGAACTCGAAAAATTGAAACTTCGTCATTCATTTTAACGAGAAATCTCATTGACAAAGGAATCTAGTCAATGATTATGAAACTTTTTTCTATTTCCTTCTTTATTAATATTCTTTATTTAAATGTTTTATACTCACATAACCTTTAGATCACCCTCTGTTGGTTTTGCCTCTTATAAAGTAATTTCGTACGCTCATATATTTCATGCATGTAATATAACTTTCAGAAAAATAAAATAAAATAATCTGTTGAAGTTCACGCTTCATTTTAAATTTCGAAGTGAAACGTATGTTTGCAGAAATATACAAGAAATTCACAGTACGTGTATAGAAAAGTATCACTTTCTTAATTAAGAGGTTGAAACATTTTTTTCGAAACATCTTTCAATTCAAAGGTAAGAGAATCACACATTTGAATTACTAGGCGCACATTTTGATATTGCTATTTTATTCAATTTTTAATTTTCATTCAAAAATCTTATGGAAAGCTTCTTCGAAAAATTCTTTCTCGAATTCTTCTTCGAAATTCCGAATTTATAATTTCAGAAATACTTTTAAAAAGTTGTTTTCGTCTCACACCATAGATTTTTTTTATTGTTTTCTAAAATATAAATTTTTGCCAATTTGAAGTAATAATTAAAAAATAATTCCGACCTACAATCGACCTACAATCGACCTACAATCAAGAAATATTGAGGCTCTCGACAGGTAATCTTGAAATTTAACAGATTTATAGAATGTGTTGAATGCTGCAAAAAATGTTTTAAAAAATATCAAGACTGAAATATATATATATATATATATATATATATATATATAT
>JAOUZG010004505.1:7229021-7265808 GCA_026289955.1 Argiope argentata | reverse complement strand
TATATATATATATATATATATATATATATATATATATATATATATAATCTATGAAGTCCTCAGTTAAGTGATACTCAAATTAATAAAAGATCAATTATTGATTTTGAATTTCAGGAAAAGCATCCGCAACCCCATTTGAACGGTCAGAAAAGTGTGACTTTCAGAAAACAAAACATGTCTATCTTTGCGATATTTTCCAAGCTCTGAAATTGTGGACAAAATATTCGAGTCACGCATTCACCACAAAGTGATATTTTGAAATGCGGACAATGGCATCTGCAAATGCAGGCGGCTCGGCATGCATAAATATCTTCATATTGTACATGCAGACTCCGCTGAATATAGATGTATGGAAACACATATGTCATCAGCAACATTCAACTGGAATTTTGCTCAAACTGCCTTTGGGGATGGTTGCATTTTTTCGTGTTACATGTTTTTGCATACTTCTTTGGTACGTGTGCGGAAAGGTCTGAATTTAATAACGTGCCTTACGACTTTTTCCATGTATGTTTTGTATTTAAATATATCAAATAGGTCCTGAATAAGCCATTGCAGAGCCATTTTTCGCCAGAATATAAATTAGATCATGTAATATCAAAAATTTAATTTTGGAAAGAAAAATTTCAATTACATAAAATCTCAGTTAATCTGAATATATTATCTATTATAATATTTTTTTAACTTCTGGGAAGATATGAAATTAAGTAATTTTGTTAATTAGTATATTATTTCCGCTATTAATATTTATTCGTGAACAACAAATATGTTTATTTTATAAATTCATTTTTATCATTTTACAAATTTAAAACTTCGTGTTATATTTAACAAAGATTGACTGAAGCAGAATAAATGCACATATCAGGAAAATGAAGTTTTTAAACTATAAAATAATATACCATTTAAAACTATTATCTTATTTTTAAAAGAAAAACATAAAATTTTTAACAAATTTCATTTAAAAAAGAATTTATTAATCTCAAATAATTAGTGCTCACTACTTCTGCGTCAGCTACTTCCGCGTCAGGCAGTGAGGCACAAACCGTTTGAGCAGTAGAGTAGCTTTGGTCGGACAAAACATATACAGCATCGGTTTAGCATGATTATTGTTCCGCGTCGTGAAAAAGATTCAAACAGAAATTGATTTCGTGATGAGATGCGTGCAAAGAGAAACCCATTTATGGAGGCGAACTCGTAAGTAAAAATCACAGTAATGATGCAAAGTATCGCCGACATTTTTTGACTTACAGCATTTATTGTTTTGAGCTTTTGAACTGCTCATCCAATAGAATCAGGATATTGGACCAGAAAAGAAGAGAGGGGAGGGAAAATGGAGATATCAATTTTTCGCATTTAAAAACATTTAAATAAATCTTCTGAGGGAAAATGGTCCAGAATATATGTTGCATTAAAACAGTATTTTTAACAATAAAACAGTTAACCGTACATTCCCAACAGCACTCAATGATTTCCAGCAACACTTTTCTTAGAATTAAATTGCAGAAATTCCCGCCAGTGGCATATTGCAGGCTCATAACTCTACACAGTCAGAATTATATATATATATATATTTGTTGCTTCGGCAAAAGGATGTATGACAAAAAGTAAAGCCCAACAGCAGAATTTCGACGTGAATGCAGATATAGAAGTATCCGACGCAATAGAGTATAAGTTACGCCCTCTATCATAAATTCCTCCAAATTAAACTGCAGTTTTGATGTGATTTCAAACGGTAAAATAATTATTAATACAACTTTTATATTGGTAAATGGCGTAAATTACTATTATTTATTAGAAGCATTGAAAGCGTTGCATTTTGAGATTTTAATAGTGAAAAATTATTTATTCTATAAGAAATTATTTTTATATTGGAAATAAAAGAGAGAAGATGATAATTTATATTTTAAAAACAGTTCATGGGGCTAATAATCGAGATGGTAAAAAGCAGTTATTCGTTTGTTTACAAAAAAAATTATGGAATTCGTTTGTGCACAATTTTAATGAACGTTTAAATACGGAGAAGTGCTGGAAAAGTAAGGTGTATTTTTACGAATACAAACGTTTATTTCAATATATAAATGACGTACTCATATGAGCACCAAAACAGAATTTGACCAAATGAAGAACTGCTAAAGAAAAACCTTTATTAAAGCCTAGTATCTCAACTGTATAAATATTTCTTCCATTCTAGAACTCTTATTCTTTAGCGATCTAAAATTCAAATTATCTGATAAAAATGCCGAGGGGAAAAAGGGTACTAATATTGAAATATATTAAATTATCTTTTAACTAATTCAAATTAATATAGCTAGCAAATTATTCTTCTTTCAATGCTTGAAAGGGATCGTGATTGCAAAGAGTATTGTAACAAAACAATTTTTTTTGTTTATTTAACATGAATGATTTCGATTTTTTTAGGAAATGCATCCATATTTACTATTTATCTCTTTAAAAATTGAAGCATGGTTCATTGGGTGAGCGAACATTGACTTTTACTTCAAATGAGTAGCGTATTAATTAAAACTACGTATAAATTATAATTTAATCAGAAAGTTTTAAATTCCTTAAAAAATACATTCGTATTAATTACTCTCTGTTTGTTATCGAAATTCAAATATAGAGGCAATTCAATACTTATTTTTGTCTGGAAATGAGTTTGCATTAAACTAATGTCAGTATCATTATAGAGCATGTTTGGTGCAGCATGAATCCCCGCTCCCCAGTTTTTGAGCGGATGCTCCGTCGACTGCGGCATCCCAGCATCGAACAGCGCGCGAGCATCCCGATACATGAGCTATGCCCAAAAGCCAAAGCCCCCTTTTCTGGATTGGCTGGTTATCATGCTTTGATATTTTAGTGAAAACGAGCCTTTAAAAGTATTCTACTATTAATTTAAATTTCATCTCGCTCTCAAAGATCTCTCCCTCCCATTGTACCCTCCTCTTCTAAAATGTCGACCAAATTTGTAAACTGAAATGATAGATGTTGCTCCAAAATTGCTTATTGCAGGAAGAAAAATGAATCGATTTTTTTTCGCGCCTTATTTATGGAATGGTGACAATGTTGATATGCTAATTCGTTCCCTTCTGTGTCGATGTCTGATTTCTTCAGGAGAGTGATACTGCGGTAATGCGCAATTTGCAGATTTGCAGAGATATTTTCAATTTTGATTCCTGCTTTCCGAAATATCCCACCCGACCACTCATTAACCGAGTGGGCGCTTGTTATGTGATTGCGCTGCCGAGTGAAGTCAACTTTATGTCGGAGCTTTCACTTTTAATTTCTTAAAATTCAAATTAAAGAATTTCTTACGAACGCACTAAAATTTTCCAGAATTGTTTTAGTGAAGATAAAATGAATCCACTTTAGAAATACTTGTCAGATATTTTGTTATTGACAGAATAATTTTGAATTGTGGCCAGTTAAATATGATATAATCTTAGATGGAACACTCTCTCCGAATTTCATAAAATTCTTGATCTGCAATAATGCCCAACATATAATAAGCAAGTTAAACTAAATATTTTTATCCCAACACTTATTTTAATTAATTCTTACTGTTTATATAATCTGCAGAAAAAAATGTAGTCTTTTTTTTAAATTTAAAAGAAGAGTTTTACGAAAATCTAGCTCGCATATATGGAATAGAAAACATTTTTTTCTGGATATTAAATTAATAATGCAATTCAAAGAAATATATGAGAATGTAAATTGAAAAGTTAAAAAACTACAAAAGCTCATAATTAATGTTATTTTATGATTCATTTCTTTCGGTTTTTTTTCCTGCTCTTTTTAACGAACAGATTTGTTTCATAATTATAACACTGTTTTTGTCTCTTTTTCCTTTAATCAAATAAATCAAAACATGTTCATTTGATAAAAATTAATTTAAAAATAATCAAATCATGTAATAGTTTTAATTAGAAAGTAAATGTTTTTAAATATAAAATAACTCACTGTTCGTTTATTTATCTTTTGTTTTTCAAGAAAAAAGTAAATATTGCGATTTTATATAAGAATGAGTCTTATAAGAGGACTAATTATCAACCAGTAAATTCAAAACTTTTGTAATAAAAAAATAGAAGTGTCTAAGCCATTCTGCATTTGTCGTTGTAAGCTCATGAGCAAAAAGAAATGAAAAAGTACCTAACGAAATGAGCCATGTTTAAGAAGAATATTTCTAAAATTATATTTAAAAAAGCACAGAGAACAGTGCTTATGCATCTAAAGTTGTTAACTTATATGGCGTTTAATGTTTTATGTATTCGTTTAACTGTTCATACATATATTCGTCTTTATTTAAACCCATTTTGTTTAGTAAGTAGAAAACAAAAATAGATACCACACAATATTTGTTATGGTTGAAAAGTCATCCGTTGAAAATTTTAGCTGTTGTATTCAAATAAATGTAATGCAAATAATAATTTTAACTTGACGAGTAGCATATTTATAAAAGATATTGCATTAAACTATAAACTAAAATTATTTGTTGCAGCAACTACTTAATGCAGGAACTACTTCATGAAAATGTTCTATAACAATTTAGTTGAATAATTATTTCTTCTTTTCGTGAAAAGTATTTTGAAAGAATTTCATATATTTTTGAGGGATGCATTGAATTTTAAAACGATATCTGCTTTTAATATAAAGTATATTTTTAATTACACAATCTGAATGAAAATCATCGTTTATATTAATCCTATATTTAATTACGTCGTGTATTATTTTCCGAATTAACGTGAAAATGACATTTTTACAATACAAATGAATATCCGAATCTTGTTTCTGTGTTTTAAGGGAAAGATGTAACATTAATTTTCTCTGTGCATCTTAATGCAAAAGAATTTCTTCGATCTCATGAGTTTTGAGAAGCTTCTTTTCCAATTCTTCTTTTTGAATCTGCCGAAATCTCAAGAACAAAATATTTACTACTGAAAAAGTATTTGAAATTTATGCAACAATGGAAACTTTCTCAATTTTCATGAAACCTCAAAAGTAAGTCACTTGAATATGGTTTCTCATTGCTCAAAATATACAAGAATTTGAGCAATTCGTTCATGATCTAAAAAATTATTTTCAATTCAAAATTATTTTCAATATATTTCATTATTTTCAAACAAGAGAAAAAGACTGAATTATGATTAATTTATATTTCAAATTCCTGCTTAGAAACATTATATTTTATATTCGCAGTAATTGGACTTAATTTTTAACCGATCTCGTCTTTACTTAGCAGCGAAAAAATTGATTTTTCATTTGTAATAAATCAAAACTAAGATTTAGAAAATGATATGTTAAATACTTTCTCTTTTTGATTTTTAACCACACATATAAAATGGGATCCAAAGTATCTTCAGTATAGCTCAAATTAAAATAAATTTTCGCCCCCCCCCCCAAAAAAATACTAATTAAAATAAACAATTACCAAAAAAAAAATTAAACAACTGTTTATTCTCTTGAATGCAGCTGTTTCCTGCTTTTAAAACTAGTAGACTCATTTTATACCTCCTGCAGCACTTTAAGCGGTCAAATTTCACCCGGCGAAACCTCCCGTGAAAGCAGTCCTTGGGAATAATGAAGGAAGAAAAATTCTTGAGGGCAATTACCCGGAGCTTAATGAAATGTCAATCTTGCTCGGTTTGATCAATTATCCGGGGTGTCCCAACAAATGTTCTTCTCATTTTTTCCTCAATGGCCGAGGGTAGGGAACGCGCGTTAATCCCTGCAGAAGAACTTCGCACATTAAGCCTCGTCGATTCTTGCCACCAAAACAAATTAAAGGGAGGTTTCCTCGGCAAGCCAAACTTTGCTTCGTTTTAGTGTTACGTTACCGTTCATTTAAGTGCCAAATTTGTCTCGGAGACAGCTAGTAAGGATCTGAAGCTTGACTGAAATAACTTTGTTGAAATAATGGTGAAGTTTCGAAGAGGAAATGGCCAAACAGAAACGCAAGTACGCAATGAAATAATTAATTAGAAAACCTCTAGTGAAATAACAGCTTCATTTTTTTAATTTCACAATTGATTCGTGAATTTAATATTGAAAGTACGAATTTAAATAAGCAGGAGATAATATGTAAAATAAAATTTCAATAAAAAGGAAATTCAAACATTTTTTCTGTAGCTCCACGCTGAACTACCTTTTGCATATTTCCCGAATTATAAATATCACACGTACGTGTATGTGTACGTTACCATAACAGACCGAACTATTTAAAATGCCGATACTTACCGGTAAATGTCAACAGATACCAAATATTTCGGTGAAAAATCGAATATTTTGTCATATTCTTTTATATCCGGTGCAACCAAAAGCCGGCGTCTGACGACAACCACTGCGCATTGTTGGTGAAAATTGAAAATATATATATATATATATATATATTTGCTACTTTTTTATTAACTGTTTGAGTGCTGAAGAGTTTCCTTATATACAATATGCTAAAAGTGCAGAATGAAATTCGTAATAATTTTTTTGAAAAACAATAAAAACAATTAGGATTATTTTTATTGTTTATCCAACAAGTAATTTTGATCATCAAAAGTGTTTTTTTATTCTCACTTATTACAAGATTATTTTTCTGCGCAAATTCCGTAAATTGCTTTTTTAAATATGGTGCTAATTAAATTTCATCGTTTAATTCCATTACCATTTTTATTACTGCATGCATCACACTGTCGCAAGTTTCGGTCGGACAATTTCTCTAAAGAAAACTTTTTACTTATTGGTAGCCTTCTTGTGGAATTTTTAGTGGCATTCGTACTTATTAGTATAACACTTGTTAAAAAATGAAAACAATTTCTAATTCCTATACTACAAATAAATAAAGCACAATGGTAAGCAGTTTTAGCACTAAATCCATGAACTCTGGTACGGTAAAAAATGAGCCAATTATTCTTATACAACTTTTTGTGTGAATAAACAATCTTTTTTGTAAAAATTATCTCTTCCCCTTATAGATCTGGTGATGATTTAAGAAATTGGAGTCAAAATGTTTTATATATTTTTGTATTGACTCATTTATTTCTACCATACCACAATACACGGCTCCACTGCATTTGCACTGACCACTGTATTTTATTTTACTTCTTATACTATTGTAAATCACAATTGTGTGAAATGAATAAAAACTGTCATTGGTATGAACACAACTGCTCTCAATAGATGCGGAAATTATACTAACAAACAGGAGCGTCTGCCCATTTTCGGTACAAACAAGAGAAACTTGATCGCACATCTCCTCATTCTAGTCTTAAGACTAGAATCTTATGACACCGCACTCAAACGGTTAAAACAAGTTGGTTTTAAACAACGGTTAAAAAGTTGAAGTAATCAAAGTATTAAACTTGAAGCTATAGTAAACTTAATTATGTGATTGACGTTATATTATCCTATTTGTTACAACAATTTAAACTGTTGTGGCACTTTAGACTGCACAAGAGTCCCTTGTTTTTACACTTAGTAGAGAAACATTTCTTTTTGCAATGGCAGGGCGTATAGCCTCGCCCTCCACTTCTCGAATAAGCTGCAGCGGTTCCTCTCGGCGGGAGTCCTTGCGAAGAAATCCCACCTGTGGAGTATAACTCTTCTTTAGGAATTTCAAACTGATTGCGGGTGTTAATATATTATGGCCGCTTCCCTTGATTATGCAATAATTTGTCTGATAGTGCAGATTGTATCCTGGGTGAAAGAACTCGAGGACAAGAGTTCTATTTTATGTGGTTTATTGGTGACATCAACAACAAAAAGGCACACGATTACGGCGTAGTGTAGCATGCCTAGAGAACTACACATACAATTTTCGGGAAGAGCCGAGATTCCATTCCCCCTATTACCCGAGTCAAGTTAGCTTCTACTGGGAAAAAAACACTACCATGCACAGTGGGACCATGTGGTGTTTACGTGATTGTCAGCTCTCAGCACTCTTGAAGACCACTTGATTAACTGAATTTTTAACAACGCATCTAAGTCTTGAGGGTATTGTTTTTATTCGCTAATTGACTAGAGTTTTCTATTCCAACACATTCCATCTGTGCGGCCGACATCAAGGACTCGCATTCGCTCAACGGTGCAGCCTCTCCTCGGACGTTCGGCGTTTCGCTTCGACCTCCACCAGAGTATGTCGGTGACTGTCGACATACAACGTTGGTAGTCTGAACATACACGAATATAATAAAACATTCGAACTCTCACCGAAATGTTTAGTGCATGTAGACATTCTCTAATTCCGGACTTTTACTTTATCCCATGTATGTAATACATGAGAATATTTCTTAATATGCGATGAGAGACAAGCTGCTTAGCTGAATTTCGCCGATACATTTTCTAAGATAAATTTTCAAAACTTGATGATTGCCATTGCAACGATGAATTGCAAATGCTTGTATAAAAGGGGGCTCTTCTTCTGCATATTGTTCCTGAGTGAGCTTGGACCAGCAAATGTGGTTTAAAAACGATTTAAATGGTGAAATTTGGATCTGTTAAATAAGTGTCGGGTTCCAACTAAGTAGTTTCATCACCCAAATTTTATAAAAAATTTGAGGAAATAAAATTTTTAGAAATATTTGGAGTACGGTTCCTTTAATCTATATTTATGTGTATACTTATAAGAAAGCTGATTGCGCGTGCGTGTGTGTGTGTGTGTCAGTAAGCGATCGTGACCTTGGTGCGAGGGGGATTTCTGATACGGCTCTCTCCTGAAGCATTGTTTGTTGCTACTAATCAACTAGGTGAAAGGCAACCAGCGTCCTGGTGCTATTTGCAGCCCAGACACCAATCTTTACTATCAAATGAATTGTTGCGCATCTAGAATGCAATAATTTTTTTATCGATTTCCTTTTTATGTAATTTTTTTCTTTAAAAAGTTATTAATTGTATATAACGCATCAAAAATGCTTACAACAAACACAAATTTATGTTTAGTAAAAATTTCGTCGAGGAAATTAATTTGTATTCCTGAAGAATTTCCCACAAAAATACTTCTAACTATTACTTTTGCTTATTTAAAACCGATTCCAATGTATTATAAATCCGAGTTTAATTTGTTACAAGTTTTCAGGACATTCAAAATGTTTGCTTAATCTGATCGTGTTATTTAAAAATGTTCACTTTTACAGCCTGATGCAAATCAGAATTGTATTTGAAGGACTCAAAGAGGTCTAAAAACGTGGCGGTTGATCAAAGTATAGTCGAAATTTTTATTTTGATCGTAACATTTTCTCTTTGAAATTTTTATAAATTCGAAAATAAAAACAGTAATTGATCGAAGAGCAAGAAACGTCTTGATCTATCTTTGATTAAGAAATCTCCAATCGAAATAAGAGTAATGAGTGTTATGAAATTTTCTTTACGCATTTAATGCTGCAAAAACTGTTTCTCTTTTCTGTGATTATTTCCGAATGATATTTTCATTTCTTTAAATAATATTTCATAATCCTAAGGAATGTTCCGTTTTGTATATTCGGTAGCTCTAACGTAGTATTCCTTTGTGCGATCTCCTCGCTGACAGGAATTAGCGCTGGGGAACAGAAATGGCAGGCTTATTCTTTAGAGTTTTACTTAATTTATCGATATGCAATAAATGATTTTTTTTTGTGAGCACGACCACCTCATGACTGCATCCTGTCATTTAGACTCGGTGTTCTGTGAGAGACTCGACGGCAATTCATTCTTCATGCGACAGACGGACGAGATCCACACCCATTCCTCTTTCTCATTTGTCGTGGCACCATTTCTCAAGGGTGTATTATGTGGATTGCCTCTCATTGAAGGATTGCGCATGCTAGGCAAATAAAACTTGTTCCCATGCCTCGAGTAAAACGGAAAGAAGTGAAAGAAAATTCGCTTACGAGGGTACTAATAAAATATTACCGAAATTCCTTACTTCTTATTGTAATAGAATACATCGTTCGAGTAATTCCATCGATATATTTTTTTAAACTGAAATATATATTTTTAGATGACAGGCTAAGCAAACTCTGAGCTTTTTAACGAGATAACATCGTAGTCTTTTTACATAAATAACGAAAAGTGATTATTCTTTGCAAAGCACTGTGAAAAAATCGCAGGATGACCTGTGGAACCATATGTTTCTGACTTCCGTTGAAACTCTGAATCTATTTTTGTATTTGTCATAGCACAATTAAGTAAAATTTCACTATATTTGCAAGATCATTTAAACCCATTTGACCGAGAATGGAATTATGATAGACTAGAACTGACAGAGGGGTGGAATATTATTGAAGGAAACATATGCTTCACCCCCGCGCGTAAATGTGAGAAATCGCTGGTATAATATCTGCACTGCGCGATAAAAGAGGCACGGCATTAAGATGCCTTAACATCTCCCGGTTTCGTCTTTCCCATCATAAAGTCACATAGAGATGATTATAACAAATCTGTTTTCAGTAATTAAAATTAATTACATTCGCAAAAAAATGTAATTAATCGGCAACTAATACTTTCTGGAGCAAGTTTTCATTTCAATATGTTTTTTGAAAATCAAAATATTTTTTTTTCTTTAAAAGAAGCCCTTTAATGCATGTTATATTTATCTCTTTCTTCCGAAGATCTAAAATATTCCTAATCGCCTCAATATTCTGCAGATTTACATTTGTGAAAGAATTTTTTTCTTGAATAATAAACCATCTTCCCTGAAATATTGAGTCAATATTTTATCGCAAAACGAAGATATCTTTAATTAAATACTGCTTCGCTAGAAATTTTATTGAGAGTTTTTGGTTTAAAGCGTCACTGATTAACATTAATATATTTAACAAAGAGAATAAACAGTATCGTTTTTATTTTAGTTGACTCTTAATACTGATATTCAAATTATCTTATTGTCTTTGCATCGAAATTAAATTAGACTTAGATTCCGTAAAATGAAAGAAAGATGATTTCTTAAAATTTGAAGAATGCAAACTCTGAAGATCCAATAATATCCCAACTTTGCCATTTCTCCATTACAATGTGCATGTCAACGGAATGCAAAAACAAATTCTTCTTCGTAACGTGTTTTGTTTTTTTATCAATGAATGTGAAAGAAACATTCTTATGAAAACTTTTCAATTGAAAGGTACATTTTTGCCTTTTTTCTAAGAAACGCCGAGGTTTCTACATAGAAGAAAGTAGATAAAAAAATGAATAGAGTTGCGTGAATTGTAAAAAAACATTCTTTGGAATTTGAATTCCCTTTTTTCTACAATATAGTATGCATATGCAATTTTTATAGGAATCGAATCAACTTTGATTCTCTTCGCAAAAAAAAGGATTGTTAGTGAATAGTTAATTTTTGAAAAGTGCTGCTCTGAGGTTTTATCCTTTTGTGCTTTAGCTATTGTTTTTTTTGTGCGTGTTTTGTTACTTTACACCTTCATTTCAATGCGCGTATGTAGAATTTCACATCATATTATATAAATAATTCCAATCATGTTGTTGTTACTTATGGCAGTTGCCATGAACTAGCCCCGCTGATACATCAACAGCTATTAAGACGAAGATAAGCGTCTCTTGTTTCAAGTAGCGCCAGCTAGATCCAAGAGTACGACTTTAGCTACATATTCATCAAAGTCGCTTGCTCCGCCTCTTTTTACAGGGATTACAGCCACACATCTCGCAGATAGCACGCAGAAGAACAACCATGCCCGAACCGGGACTCGAACCTGGGACTTTCAGAACACGAGGCAGACGCGCTACCTCTGTGCCAAAAAGAATGCATAATTTTAATTATCAATAGAGTTATTATAAGGTTATGAAAAGATAAAATTTATCCGTATTTCACTTGCTTCGACAGGCAGGGGAATAATGCTTTTTTTTACTTCATTAGTAGTCAGAATTATTCAATGTTTAGGATCTTGTAACACAAATAAAGCTATAAAACACAATTTTGAATAAATCAGAATGATTCCTTCGAGAAATTATATACAAAATCGAATCATCAGTTTAATTTTATAACATGTTTTAAAACTTCTTCTACCCGCCTTTATCTACTAGAAATTAATTGGAAACCACAGAAAACGCAATGCGTATTTTATTAAAGAGATCATTATAAATAACTGTAATGATGAAAATAATATTTAAAAAATGATTTTTTATCATAAAATACGAGTCTTAGGCATAAACTATTTAATTTGTTTCATTTTGCCCGAATAATTGTTTTAATTTATTTGTCAGCTATTTTATTTTCCTCTTAACTATAAATGAAATAAATGAAACAAAAGGAAAGAAGAGCAGTCTTTCGATTACATTTGATATAGATGGTAAAGTATGAATAGCTTATTTCTTACATGAATACAATTTTATTTATAAGAAATATATATATTTCTTCAAAATGGCACATCGTAAGTACGCAATGGAATAAATAATTGCAAAAACTATCTTCCACATGTCAGACCATTCAGTAAATACAAATTAGGTGAATATTACTTCCTGATAACAAAATTTAAATGCATAATCTGAAAAAATTAACAAATCTTTTGCTTTAGTAAATGGAATGAATGGAGCAAACATCTTCTCTAATAATTAAAACTGCCTTTTCTGCGTCATCGCCGAAAACATTCCGTCGCTCCTCCACGCTGAAAAGCGACACTTGCTCTCACCCTCACAGCAAACTACCCCCCCCCCCCAAACAGAAACAGTCCCTCATTTGCCCAATCCTGCTTCAGTACGGAAGAAAATTCGAAACATAGAATATCGTCAGCAGAAGAGAAAAAATAATCCAGTTTTTAAAAAATGAATACACATTTTTGGAATTAACGCGTCGATTTGACGGCATTTTTATCGTTTAGTCGCTAAAAATAAGAATGAAAAGGAAAAATCTTTCGATCAGCTTGCAATAACACCATTCCTAATCAAATATTATGATCGTATTTTTTAAAATATTCACAAGGTAGCATTTGCACCAGAGAATGCAAAAGAAATTCGATCATTTTCCCGTCGAAAAGAACAATCTGATTTCAGGAAAACTTATTGAATTACTCCTTTTTGCGCCGAAAGAGAAGTATTTCAATTTCTTTGCCATTTCTGATCGTAGTAATGCGTCTTCAATCTGTTTAGCGCGTTCAACATTCCTTTTTATGACCTGAAGTGGAACAAAAAAAGAATATATTAATGTCGTTAATATTCTGAAAATTGAAGTGTTGTTAGCAGATTCTTAACTCCAGATATTTCCTTTCCCCATATTTGTTTTCCAAGATCATTTCTACAGCATTTAACATCGATAATCGATGCAATCTTCTTTAAATATATCAGGAAAAAACATTTGCTTTTGAAATGTTTATTTTTAATAAATGTATAGAACGTTTCCAAAAATTGCGATGCTGACTGTTACTTTCTTTCGCTGGAGGTGTCATTAACAATAGATTTTTGAATACATTTGCATGAATATCAAATTCTTTATACATAAATTGCTTATTGGACGATAAAAGTATCTATTTTAACTCTTGTATTAATTTAGATCAATATTAAAGCTCATTAATTAATTCTTTATTTGAATTAGAAACGAAATACTAAATACTTTCAAATTTTAATTTTTCAAATGTGCTTATTATTTTCTATCTAAAAAGTAATATTTTTTATAATATGAAACAGTTATTCATAAAAATTATAAAAATGCAACCATGAACTGAAAATATAAGTTTCCTAATTAGTTTTAACCCTAAAACTCAAGAAATTATATGCGATTATTCCGCATTCACTAAATATATAAATTTAGAATCAATGATTGTTTATCTTTTTCATTCCAAATATTTCTTTGCCTAATTTTTTTTCTCTTTTTATTTAACATTTATTTTTCTGTATAACATTATTTTTTTTTTGCTTTTTCAGTAATAAAAATAAACAAGTAAAAGTGTAACAAAATGTGAACTTGAAGTAAACTTACACTGGGAAAGTGAAACAAATTCAGTTTCAAACTTACCTAAAAAGAGAGAAAGAAAACATTTTAAAAATTGCAAAATAATATAAATTATATTCACAAATTCTTATTTAGGTTATAAGAATATTTCCTGCTAAAATTACTAATTTAAAGATATTAAAATTAGTCATAAATAAACATCATACATTATTTTTATATATATTTTAAATTAATAGATTTATTTAACAAATGCCGTAGCAATTATGGCATCTTATTTTTTTATATTTTATCGATCGATATTTGTTTCAATCTTATTATTTTAATATATTATTTAATTTGCTCTTGAACAAAAGAAAATCTTAAATTCTATCCAAATCATTCATTAAAGAAAGCCTCGTTATTTCAAAGGAAATAAAATTAATTTTCAGCACCTCAGAAATTTTTTAACAGAAAATAATTATCACCCCGAAAAGCACTAAAGTAATTTTAGGCGTAATAAAAATAAAACTATATTTCCTTTTAGTCTCTGTTAAAATATAAATGAAAAATGAATTCGATAGATATAGCTTAAATTTTATCAATTTAACGCAATTTTACATTTACGCAGCTAATTTTAATTTTTCGCTGTGAAATAGTTTATGGTTTGAAATTTCGTTGCTTTAAAACAGTTATGTTAGGGGGTCTGCAAATTCTGAGCCATGTGTTTATATTGGTATTCGGAATCTAGTAAAACAGAATAAAATAAGTGAGTGCCGGCTTTCTGGCACAGAGGTAGCTCGTCTTCCTCGTGCTCTGGGAGTCCTGGGTTCGATTCCCGGTTCGGGCATGGTTGTGCTTCTTTGTTCGGTGAGATGTGTGAATGTGCCCTCCTGTAAAAAGGGGCTGTGCAAGCGTGTGGGTTATGTTTATTCCTCCTATGAGCTAGAAGTCAGACTTCTGCCCTCGGGTGCTCTGGGGTCCATACCCTCAGAAGCTACTACACCCCTTTTACAGTGATAAAATGTGGAAGCGATATCATCATCAAAATAAGTGAATACTGTAAATTTAAAGGTTATTTAAAAATTTAAAATTAATACTGACGTATCTGTCCGAAATAAATTTATAATACCAAGGAAGTTGGGCGTTTGGACATTATAAGTAAGATTAGACATTACGCAGTATTTTTTTCGGGATTCACAAATTTATCCTTAGCGTTATCCTTTCATAACATAATAAGGACATTAAATTTTACACAAATTTCAGGTGTTTAACAAAGATTGTATTGTGGTTTCCTAATTATAAAATTTCATATTCGATACACTATTTGATACTTCATTAAAAGATACCAAATTGCTTATTTCTGATTAATATCGTTACTTCAAATTGAGATTGTTGACATTCAATGATTAACATATATTAGAAATAAAATTACACGGTTTTCATAAGTAATTGCAAATGTCATTTATTAAGCATTCGTCTATTGGATAGTAATTCGTAATCATAAAAAAGTCTTCCTTCAATGTATGTGAGTCGCATATGAAAATTTAAAAATAGATGTTAAATGCAAAATAACTCTTTTTTAAAAAAGGTTTTGGTTTTGTGTATGATAAGTGATAAAGCTTAGAATAATTCGCTTTTATGTTTAATAAATACATTTGTGAATCGCTTAGCAGCTCAGAGATGCACGTTAAACATATGCCCGATCCAATAGAGAGTAAGAGGTAAAAACATGAAAGTCAAAATTATTTTGAAAAAAAAATTTTTTTTGCTGGCAAGAAAAAGAATTCTAACCCCCAATGTTAAATAAAAAAAGGTTGAACATTATCAATTACTCAAAATATTTTCAACCAAAGCGATTGCATTGTGCCAGTGCCCATGGGGGTGTCTTCCAATTAGGAATTTTTTAAGTTTTGAGTAAGCATCCATACATGTTAAATAATTTCTCCAAAATTAATCAATGGTTTTGTTTAAATTATTCCTTAGGAAATATTAAAACGAAGCACTTTTCCCTCTGCGTTTGCATAAATTCAATAACTTTTATTCTGAGGTGCCATCCTCAGGAACTGCTAAGATGTATCGTACGCGTACAAAGAGGTACAGAAATAAATCAAGATTTTCCTTCTTTCCTAATTATGTCCGAAATTCAGGAACACTTACGACATCATTAACTTTCAGCCAGACAAGCCGAAGGATCGATTTTCTGCAGGCGTCCACGGAAGGGCTGAGCTCCGAAGAGACCGAACTTATTTCTGGAAACCTGAAATATTTCCCTTCGCATTTCTTAGGTGCCTGTGCGCGCGAATTCCCGATTCCACAACGAAGATCATTTTTAACATTCTTGTTAAAATATTGTGATAGTAATATCCTTCGCTTTGGTTGAAATGTATCCCTTTCTGTTAGAATTAAAAGATCGTGACTGAGTGTTTTGGTAGCTGATTTCGAATCCCGCCATAGTACAGGGAAATACTGTTAAAGATTGCGTATCCAACTGAATTAGTCCGAGGGGACTTGGCCTGGCAATTTTATATGTAACTGCAAAGAGACAGAAAACTCTGAAAGTCAATGTCCTACTTATCGAAATTCATTATCAAATAAACGCTCAAAAGAGCCCCATGATGGAGATTTAATTTTTCATATTGCTTAACTATATCGGATCGATAGAAGTTAATCGGCAATAACGTTTATAAACTTTTTATCTTTTTCGGCATTCATTTACTATTATAATATTTATAACTCTCTTATTTCTTATTTTTATTTTGTGTTCATTTATTTATTCAACTCTTCCCTGCTTCAAGTATCCACCGAAAATGGGGTGCGATTCGTGGAAACCGAAACGGCAGATTCTCAATTCACATACGCTATGACATATGAAGAACACGTTATTCTGAATCGAAATTTGTTTCACGCATGCCGATAATCGGGGAAATAATAAAAAAAAGTAAAAAGTTTTTATTCTAAGCCTAACCACTGTGACAAAATTATTATAGAATATTAAAATAAAAAAAAAATAACAATAATAGCGGAGAAATTTTTAAAAGTAAACCCATGCTTGTTTTTTAATGAAGATATGCCAAAGGACAGGCTATCGTTTCCACTGAAAGCTCAAATGAGATAGAATTTCCCTTCCATGTCGCCCGAGAGGAATGCTTCAAGGAAGATGACTGATGGGAAGTGCCAGATTTATGAAGTGTCCAAGTATTGTAGCTCCTTTTTTCGAGGAAAGAACTTTTTTGCCTGCCTCATGACAACCGAGTTTCACTACAATTAAGGGGAGGGGGGGCTAATATCGGGAAATTCTAACCTTCATGAAAGGCAAAAACAGTAACACACAAAATGGACCCACCCACAGTAACCTTAATCACAGAATTAATACAACGAAACTTTACAAAAAATGAGAAAAAAAAAGTAGTCTTGTTTCAGTCTCAAAAAAAAAAATGCTGAAAAGAATGAATCTCGAAATAAATAGTGTTAGAAGAGCAGTTGATGAAATTCCTCTTTTGAAGCGTTATAGAAAATGATTTTATGAAAAGAAAAGAGTCGTTAATAATAACATGAAAGTTATGAGATATGTTTATCAAACACGTACACTTCCCTTTACTTGCTATCCATTTTTGCAATGTTTCCGGACAGAAGCGTCGGTCGGCACGAGGGCGCAATGATGGCCGATGGAAAAAACGTGGAGCGGACGCGAATATTTCGACTTTCTATTTAAAACCCTTTCATTACTGTAAATGGGCTCGATGCCTTCTTTCCGAAGTCTTCAGATAAATAAATAATAATTTTGTAATTTTAAATTTCAGGGAATAACTAAAACAATTAGTAACTAATGGAGAGAAAGACTCGACATTTTTCTACTGTATTATATACTATTTATCTGCTATATTTTAATGTATTTATGGAAAACTTACATCCGCAACAAGAATTTGATTTAGAAAAAATTGAAAATTAATTGATATTAATTAAGAAAAGGATTCATCGGAACATTTAGGTACTTTTCTTAAATCGTAAGATGTCTAAAAAAGCTGAAAATGCTTGAGAAGAAAATAGGTGACACTTTATTGTCTTTCAGAATTGCTGGGCGCCACCCCTTGGATGAGTCGACTTGGGAGAACAGACCATTTAACCTCGAGGCTTTTGAATAACTCTTGTAGAATGCATTTTGTAATTCATCTTGTAACGGCAGTAAAATATCCTCTCAATCGAATCAGTTTAAGTAATTTAAAATTTATTTCTATTATAACGAAAAGTTGTAGTGAGAATTCGGCCAAAGATTTAAAAGGTCGTGACGGAGTGTTTTGATGGATGAATTTGAATTCCTCTATATCATTTAACAATATTGCAAATATTATGCATCCAATTAAATTTAAAAACTATTTAAAGAATTAAGGGAAAATTTGTGCGGATATCATTAGAAATGTAATATTTTGATTTAATGTACCACAAATATCATTTTTGTGTGATAATTTCGTAAAAAATATTCATTTCAATTTTCGTAGGTAAATCCCCAGCGGTTAAGTCCATTTTTGCATTTCTTCAATCCTTCTGAACGAAGTTTGTTTTTATTCAGTTTTTTTCATCCACATTTTTGTGATAAAGTGATCCTTCTCTTGAAATTTCTAACAAAATTTCGCCGCTTCATTCATTACCTACGCTCAATTCACTGCAATTAAAGAATCAATTCAAACTGTTCAAAGAAGCTATCTAAACTTCTTACTTTCGATTGCTTAGCATTTCGCTAATGCCAATACGGTAAATAGTGAGACAGATATGCCGCGTACGTAAACGTTTAGCGTTTCATTACAGTATATTATTTTTATTTATTTCTTTTTTTATTTCAAAATGTTTGTTTATTCATAATTATTCAAAAATTACAATTATTCGTGATTATTCAAAAATTATGATTTTCAAATTTATTTCAAAACATATGATTATGAAATAAATATCTTAGGGCAACAGGAAAAATGTCGATGGCGACCTATACTATGCGATCGCGCTTTATTGAAAGAAACAGAAGCATTAAAAATGTTGACGAAAAAGAAAGAAAATTGACGAAAAAAAAACCCCAACAGGAATGAAAATGTCCAAGGAAGTAATCTGCTTTATCGTTGCTGATCGATCAGATGTCGAATTTATAATTTCTTTTGGCCGGAAAATTAATGATGTTTTAAAAAGATTATTGATATAACAGATACCTTCACGGCTATGATCTTCTAATAATAATTGAATGCCTCACGGAAATTACGTTATAATCATTAGGTTTGTAAAACTAAACCGTAGTTATATTATTATGTAATAAACAATTCAAATAAAAAAAACTTGTATTGAAATTCTAAATATTAATCGATGAATCCCTCAGAATGTATAGCATTTGCCTCAAACCTTTTTTTGAAACTTTGAGTGATTTCCTTTCAAAAAGGGCACCGGAATAAAGTGTGAGATTTTTTTTCCTGCTGCTCCTACACAAATTCGTTTTCTTTTATTTCGAAGCGACGCTGGCCGGAGTTAGGAAAATGTATCTCTCGACTACAAAGGAGGTCCTGAAGGCAATCGAGATCCTTCTTCTCTCCTAATTACGCTCGAGCTTCGGGATCATTTATCGCATCGTTAGCTTTCGGGCAGAAGAGGTAAAATATCGATTTTCCGCCAGCAAACACCGAGGACGTTTCGAGCTTCAGGAAGAGCGCAGCAAAAACGCGTTTTAGAATCTGAAATAATATTCAAATCTCGCAAACACACATAAAAAACCTTTTCTTTTCCTTTAGTGAGTAGTTTTAAATTTCACATTTGCTTAATGGCTCTGAATTTCAAGTAATATTTGAATGCCTCACAGAAAATGGCATGATTTATATCAGAATGTTTGTTATTAAAAAAGTATAGACTTATTTTCAAAAAAAATGCGCTAGTATGCTTTTTTATAACACTGGTTAAGAAAACAGTGAAACGATTTACATCCCTCGAAATGTTCAAAAATAGCTATTATATAGAAAGAGAAAGAAATATGACGTAAGCAACGATTGAAGAAAATCATACAAAATGACACTGTAAGAAAATGTGATAAAGTGGAAGCACTAATGTGATTCCTAAGAAAACGTTTTTTCCATGGAAGAAAAAAAATGACTATGAGTCATTTTTATTTGACAAATCCTTTTCTTTATTTCTATTTAGTTCTCGTTTCGATAAAGTACAAAATAAAAATTGCCGTTTTTCCTGTAGCGGCAGTAATGCGATAATTCTAAGGCAATATTTAAAAGAACACCAAGCTGAAAAGGAAATTGTTAAAGAAACTTTCTCAGCAATTGAGCATTTAGAAAGCATCGTTACACAGCGATTTATGCATTTTATAACATTTTGCAGATATTTGTACGAATTTGTATTGAAATATATGTAAAAGAAACTATTTAGGTATCAGTTTCAGGCAAAGTTAGAAATTTCTAATTGGAAACACCGGTTATAACTCTGTTTTACTTTAACTGAAATTCTATAAAAATTTTAGACAGAAAATCATGAATCGAAATTATAGCAAAGTAAATGATTTTCGTTTTCAAGGAAAAAAAATATTTAGAGTAAGTACAATCTGATGATGCTTTTTTTTTCGAGGCATATTGTTTTATTGCTTTAATCACTGAAGTTTGGAAAATTTGTTAATAATATCGATTTTACAATGCTGACTAAATAACAGAATACATTTCATTTTTTCAATATAAATATTTTTCAAAACTGTTATCTGAGCACCGGATTCATAAATTTGTAGGAATTTCACACTTGTTAAACTCAATTGAAAATATTTTTTTATTATTGAGAAATAAGAAGCATTAATTGTTTTAGTAACTTCATATTGAGCGCTATGTAATGTCTTGCAAACACTCTCTGATTCTAGCAGTCCTAAAGTCTGCTTTCTAAAAGTCAAGATTAAAATATATGGGTTGAATTTTTAAAAATATTTCCACTTGTCCTAGCTCTGAAATCAAAAGAATAATTTAAATTATTAGCCATGTCAAGTTACGAAGCATATTTTATGAAACAGTTTATCAATTTAAGTCAAACAATCATTCTGAATATGCTTTTTCGATAAGTGATCTTATTATTAGAAAAAATATTACTGCAAAAGAATTTCAATAAAAATAAAAACTTTGTTTTGATATTCTCCTTTATTAACGTTTTTATACTTATTTCTACAATAACACTTTTGAACTAATTTTTTTGCACTTACAGTGGATAATAAAAATGTTTCCATAGGCTGCTAAGACTATAAAAAAACTTAGTTTGTTATAAAACGCTCTAAACGGATGAATTTGAGCTCATCGGTGCGATGAAATTCGGTATATTGTCCCTGAATCTTAAAAATACCTAGATAAGCAGAGAATTAATTTAAAGAAATATTTCTAATGATAAACAAAATCAATGTGGCATTGAAGTTTATTTTCAGGGTGTAGGAAAAAGAACACGTTTGGAAATTCAGATTTCAACAAAGTTTTAAAGTTGGAGCAAACTCTTTACAAATATTGCATCGAAAAAAAGGGCAGGCTGCCAGAAAGAGATTTGCGTTACATTTGGATGGATTAAAAATATATTCAACGTTAAGAGAGTAATAATTTCACAGAAAAAGGGCATATGAATAATAATTACATATTTATGACTTAGAAAAATAGTTGTTAGATTTTTATTTTAAAAATTATATTAAGATCGAAGCTTTGCCGTGTAAAATTAACCTTTTATCTCAAACTTATGTAATAAATATTTAAAAGATCGTTTATTTCTTTATTTAGAAGATTCCGCAATATTAAAGCAGCAAATTTTCTGCTCCAAAACTGGTGTGTGAGACTGGAATTACGAAAGAGAATCGAAGCTTCAAAAGAACGGTAGAACTAGTCATAGCATCCGAATCATTTTTCCGAAATGATCCATTTCAACAGTTATAATCCACTTACAAAAATGATATGAAAGTTATGCTTATTTCCTATGCTCTTAATTTGATACCAGTTTTGACACTAAAGGACACAGAGAGTCCATGGATACTGAATGATGTTACTTAGGTGAAAAGAGTTAGGGAAAAAAATCTAGCTAACATTATTGGCCTTAGTACTAAAAATCTTTTGTACAGTTTTATATCAGATTGTTATTCTCTTGGTAAGCCCATTTGAAAAAATAGACATGTTAATCTCATTTTTCCACACTGCACCTTGTAGTCGAAGTCATTCAGTCACCCCTGTTTCGTGCACAGATCGATCGCGTAATCAACGATTCAAACATTAGTGTGATAAATCTCATTTGTTACGAATCGGTGATATTGCTTCCCAGGTCAGTTAATTTCATTGCAAGATAAACAGTTTTACGGCCACTCGAGGGATGCTGAACGGATGATGGATTAGTGGTCTCCGAGCTCAGCAAGGACTCGGAAACTTTGGCGATAAAAGGGAAAATCTAGAATTTCAAGAAATTTTGGCAATGAGACCGGTAGGAGAGGAATTATAGCGATTCTTCTAGAACGCTCTACGCCCTTTATCGATGGCTATAAAAGGTTACGACGAGGGTTTGTATCGAAAGCAAGTGCCAATCAGTCGGATGGGTTAAGGGGATCTTAAGCCATTCATGAGGTGGAGATTGAGCCGTTGCCGAATTTTGGATTCAAATATTGAATCAATTCGAATACAACTTTAATTCCTGTGACGAAGTTATCAAGTCGTGTGGTGTTATTCACATAGTCGAGTCAGAAGTGAATAGGCAGTTGGTTAGTGAGACCTTTAATAATTTAAAATAAAATCTTGACTTGAATACCTTTATTAGTTTAAAATAAAAATTGCTGGCAATTCAAACACTCTGGTGCTGACACGTCATCTTAGATAATTTAACAAAGCTTCTTAAACGGAGTATATTGATTTTGGGTTTTTTTTCGAACTATAACTTGGACAGGTGGCTCATAGATTTTAAATTTAGACGCATCACTCAACATAATTGATTTTAAAAAAGCTAAAGACTTAATGACATGCTTCGTTTCTAAATCCAGAATCTTTTTTTTTCTGTTAAGGAAATTTTAGGTGGATTCCTCGCTCCTTGTAACATGTTTTTTAAAGACCTTTCTCACCATCTGAGGTCTCCTTCTAGTATTGTGATCAGTTTTTGAATCAGCAGCCATTTGAGGTGCATTTGTGGATTATCTTGAGCATTACGACCGGAATTTCTTTTGCGCATTTTACTTTTCTTCTGAAGACATTCGCATCTTTCTCTGTCTTCGAAAAATTTAGCTTCTTTTTAATAATGCATTGTAAAATATACACTCACTTCCAAAAGTTAAGCACGAAGATGTAAAATGCAAAAAAATCAACAAATACTGCTTTGATTGATACAAAATTCGGCAGGAAAGTAGCATATATATTTATGCATAAAACAAAACCAATAATTATATACAGATATGAAAACAATATTAAATTTTTGTGTGCTAGCAGATAAGAACTTAATTGAGACTTAAATACAATTATGTATAAATTAAAAAAATTAACAGTATAAAATGAAAAAAAGGACATTAATAGTGTATGTGACCCCCCCCCCCCCCATCTATACACAAAGTTACAACTTGTGACCATGCTTTCAATTAGGTGGTCAACCACCTCAGAATCAAACAATAGCTAATCTTCTTGTAGAGCAGTTTCCAGCTCAATAAGAATTGCTGTAGGTGAGAAATGTGAAGATACAGCTCGCCCAAGAGAATCCCAAAGATTTTCAATGGGATTAAGGTCGGGCGAATATGCTGGCCACGTCATACGCGCAATCCCTTCACTCTCCAGGTATTCATCGACGATGTGAGCTCTACGGGGGACGTGCGTTATCGTCCATTAAAACAAAAGTAGGGCCAACTGCTGCAGCGTGCAATCTCACATTGGGTTCTAGGGCTTCATTTCGATATCGGTCAGCCGTCAAAGAACCCCGCTTAAAGATGTGCAGGCTTGTGCGGTTTCCTAATGAAATCCCTGCCCACGCCACAATGCTTCCGCCTCGGAATGCGTGATGTTCGGTGATGTTTTGGGGCTGATTGCGTGCTCCTTGTTCACGTCATATCCTTATACACTTGTCATCTGGCTACAGAGCAAATCTTGACTCATTAGCAATCATAACATTGCCCCAGTCAGACACAGTCCAATTGGCATGTTCCCGGCACTACTTTAATCGTGCCCTTCGTGATTGCACAGATAGGAGAACGCAAATCCGAGGTACCTGAAATTTCAGTCAACTCATATGTAATCTTTAGAGTACAATATCTGCAGATATCGCCTTACCAATGGACGCTGTAACCACAGATGCCACACGTGGGGAGGTTACTCTGTGATTCCGCTTGGCTACAATAGCAACATATCAATCTTCCGCGGGGGCTGTAACTCTTAGGTGACCGGCTACGGGACTTCGGACAATTGTCTGTGTGGTTTAGAATTGTGTCCATAAACGTGAAATTACATAATGATGAACATCAAAGAAAAGAGCAACATTTGGGACCGACTGTCCTGCTTCAATACGCCCCACAACACGCCAGCGCTCAGAATCATCACTTCGTCTTCAGGAGGTCATAGAAACAAGTATGTCTCGTAAACACCTTCTCTCAGCAATTACAATAAACTTCTGTAACTCTTCATAAAGCTGTCTCCTTATAAGACTGCACTTTTTACACATTTCTTCACATGAAAGCGCGATTGACTGTTACCAAACACATTTGCATACTTCCATCTACCTCTGCAGTGAATTGTGTCCTCTTCAATTCTGATTGGATTCCGGAAGTTAGCATTTCCCTCTCCGCACTTAACTTTTGGAAGTGAGTGTATTTCTGTTTACTTACAATTCTACCAGTTCTTTTTTTTCCTTTTTGCCTTGATGATCTATGAGTTCATAACTGAATCTGCAACTCCCGAAGAGCTCCAGGAAGACACTTTTAAAAACAATCAGATACAAGCTAGATTTTAACAATTATGATAATCATGCCATCATGTTGGTTACGTTGGCATCTGGTTTAAAAACTTACTCCAAATAAATTCTAGCAGCTTTCAGGAATAACTTAATATTATATGCGGAAATATTTTATGCATGACGTTTTATTGTTGACTTTAAATATTTTAATCTGAATGCATGCTGTACTTTGTAAAAACACATATTTAATACGTTTACTCTAAAGATTGAAATTAAACATATTTCAGTAATTTAGTAAAGTAAGAAGCAGGTGTTAAAAATTATGAAATCATTTCATTTATAACCTTGGCTGCTATATGGATATTTATCTTACCGTTGTACATGTAGACAAAATTAGGATTCATTTTTTAAATAATTAAATTTTAAATATCTTTATGAAATTACACATTAGATTTTCAGGAAAATAGGTATGATAATGCTTTAATTTTATAAAATACTCTAATAGATACTCTATAGAAACTCTATAAATGTCAACGTTTGTAATTTTATTTTTCAAAGCATTGAGAAAATCTTATTAACGTAACTGAGTGAAGTAATGTTGTGAATTATTTTATCCAAAGTAGCATTGTATTTTTATCTAATTCTATGATGTTTATTTCTAAAATTATCTCTATTATTATTCCCCCCCTGACGGGAAGAGACTAATTGGTAAATTCATCCACTGATTATGGCAATGTAAGCATATTTTATTTGCAACTTCTTTTATCTTGTGGCAACAGCTTGATGTATTTTTGCTTATGCTGTAATTTTAGAATTCGCATAGAGTACGCTACTGATAACTGACGAGTACGTTTTCGAAACTTGAATAAACCTTATTTTTTATATTGATCAACTCTCAATATTTCATTTAATCTCTAAGGAAAATTTTGAGCAGCCAACAGCAAGAATCTTGGGTTTGCTGGTCTCTAACAAACTGCGGTTTATTCACCCTTCTATCCCCTGCCCTTCCGGTACGAGAGCGTAATGTTAAAGTGACTCGATTAAGATTCGGTCACACCATTTCACGCACAAACACAATCTTTTTGGTGAAGGATGTCCCAAATGTACAACGTATCGCGTTGAATTCACTGTTATTCATGTATTATCCGAAAACCCTGTTTTTAGTGACCTCCGAATACGCTTTTTTAACGCACCTTCTCCGGGTGACGGCGATTTCGAGGGGGGAAATCCCCACCGGAAGATTTTTACATTTCTTCAAAAAAATAGGATTCCATCATCTTACTTAAATATTGAGGTTTTCGTTTTTAACCGTATTTAGTACAGTGAAATTAACATATTTAAAAATGTATACCTTATCATGGCTGATATATTTTATCCTATGATCACTCCTACCATTATATTGGCGCAGAATGGCCAAATTTGCCTCTTGCGCCAAACCCCCCCCAAACTAACTAACTTCTCAATAAGTTTTAATTGCCTTAAGAAGAGAGCGAAACTTGGTAAATTTCTTAGAATCTAATAAAAATTAATATTTTCAAATAATCATTCATAGATAGTGTCTAATTGTTCATTTGAAAACATAACTGAATTGGGCACCGCTTGATGTGATTTGGGTTAATGACATCATGGTTTCATCCCATCACGGTGTTCGCTTTAAATTATGGTTCTTCTCAGATCTGGCATTCAGCCGCGCATAAGAATATTTGTCTAGTTCATCATCACATTGCTTAAAGTTATCGAGTTTCAGGCAGACATTTAATCAATATTTCATTCTCCAGAAGCTTTAATAATTGACTTTCATGGACTATTTATGTTTGCAGCGATAAGAAATCATGTGAGAGCCATTTTATCCGTAGGATGGGTTTACATTCTTTTGTTCGACTAGAACTGTCTAGACTAGTTTATATGGTCACTAAGTTGCAAAGTTTGGCTAAAAATATTTTGAATAATCATAATCTATGACTGTTTGCAATTGAATGAAAAATCGTTAGCAAAAGTAGGTTTGAATATTAAAGACAAAATTAAAATTACAAACGGGTACAGAATTTTATCAAAATGGATGCAAAGCTGAAATGCAAGCAAAAATTTCCAATTGTTTAAAATTTTTGGAAAATCATGATCTTTTGGTGATTAAGACCCAGTAATAAACGGTGAAGATTTAGACCGAGACGAGGGTGTTCAATAGAACCTTCCAATGAGCAGCAAGGTGAGTGGGGCAGGGTCATTCGGCAAATTTAAAAGCCATGAGAGTGAGAGCAAAAATCAAAATGGTTTGTTAAATAATAACTGTAAGCAAGAATTAAGCTATTTTGAACTCTTTAAAAATAAATTATAGATATTACAGGGTTTTTTACTTTCTATTTTTCTGATTAAAGTGCAAACGTTATTTAATCCGATTAATATAACAAGTGTCAAAATGAACACATTCAGCGGCGCTAAGCCCCAGCTCCACTGCCAGAATATTCATGAAACTGCTTTTAGGATTTCATTTGCTTTGATAAATTATGATTACATAAAATTTAAAATTAAATGTATGACCAGCAAGTTTTAATTTTGTAAAATAAAGTGATTGTTTTATTTTTTTTTCTAAGTATGGACGAAGTGTTTAGTGAGACAAGAAATGCCAGCATTCCCTTAAAATAGTTTTCAGCGTGTGACAACGAAATTTGTTTCACTATTCGAATTTTGGCATTTCTTTGCAAAGCCATTGAGTGAAGAAGCTGTGGCGCGTTTAATCTTGTGGAATATTTTTACTTATCATCAAATGTAATTTGAGTTTATAATGCATAAATTTTAAGGATTATGCGTTGAAAATTTCTGAAAACATTATTCTTTCATTTTTATGAAAACTTTTTTTATTTATTA
Organism: Argiope argentata; assembly: GCA_026289955.1. Lineage (NCBI taxonomy): Eukaryota > Metazoa > Arthropoda > Arachnida > Araneae > Araneidae > Argiope > Argiope argentata. The sequence continues at coordinate 7,238,219 of JAOUZG010004505.1, read as the reverse complement.
TCGTTTATTTTATTTTGTTTTTTATACGTTGTCGTTTATTCGCTGTTGTTGCAGATAACATCATGATTGACGTTGGGACAGGATCGTTACTGAACATTATAAAAGATGATCAACATTTAATTAAGTTGAATATATTTATGAATTTCAAACAGTTGCGAGCCTCAAATAACACAAACATATCATTAACTTATCATTTATAAATAATATTGTGAGGTTAAAAGAAGATCATATTTCACTGAAATTACAAAAAATTCAATAAATGTTGATATCTTAGGATTCGTACAATATAATTCATATTTTGAATATTTCAAAATAAATTTTTGAAAAAATATAATATGAAAATGTTTCAAAATAAGAAAAAAACTGAGAAAAAATCATTTAAAATCGATCATCATAAAATGCATGATACATAAAAAGTTAAATTAATTGGAAAAACTGAAATGAATTTGCTTTCTTTTAATTGATTTAAGTCGTTTTATAGAAAATCTAGTGATAGTAATTCACACTCAACGTAAATAAATTAATTTTGATTAATGATAAAAAGAATTTCATAATAAAATAATATGGTAAAAATAATTTCATTTAATATAGCGTCCATTACAATTTTTACTCGTGAGATTTGCTTATCGGATAACAAAGAATAAATTAAATATATTAACTCATAATTTCTATAATCTCTGATGAAGTCTAAATCCATAAAGTGTATGTTGCTGAATTGCCTAATCTTATTAATCAATATTTATTTTTTTAAAAATTAATCTTTAATAAAAGACTTTATAAATTTTCTCCATGTTTCATTTTTTCTAATTTTTCCATTCGTGTATTTTAGCGTCATTTTCACTGCATCAACGAACTGGGGATCCTATCCAATGGAATTGTACTTTAACCCCCCCATACCTTGAAATAGTCTCATCCATCCCACTGCACTGCTGCAATGAATTTTAGACCCAATGAACGCATCTCCATCGCTTAGTGTCCATCAGTCCGGCGTCTCCGCTCAGTCACGAAGGGGTGGTCGGCCCGCGCCTCTTCCTCACAGATCACGACTCCACTTCTCCCATCATCGCATCCACTTTCGCGGATCACCCTCATCCGCGGCAAATTCATTTTGTTTGCGGTGCAACCGTGGGCGCTGGACGAACATCCCCCATTATTTCTGCGGGTCTTCGCTTTTATTGCATCCAACGCTCCAAGTAGGATTACTTCCCGCTACATCCGATTAAGCCTCTCTTTATTAACTGGACAAAATGGGAAATCGGCGTTAAGTCCGGAGCTCAGGCCATCCTCGCAGGAGAGAGGAACGTAATGATGATCGCTTCCGACGTGCGGGCTATGTTTCTTTCTGCTTGCAGATTCGAAACAAGCAAACAAACGGAGAGGTCTCTGGATGGGGCAAGAAAGAGATTAGTGTTATTCCCGAGACGAAGAGAATCAATCGGCTTACACCAGGGGTTGAAGATGTTGCATATTTGATTAGGTTCCGAACATGAAGCACAAAATTTTCCTCCCGGCCGGATCATTTGTTTTCTTTTGGAGAATCGACGTGTCCTCTCCTGCATGGATGGAGCGTCTCTCATGGAATTCTTGCTGTTCATGGCTTTTAGTCCTGCGATTCGAATAATAGTAGTTCGAATTTATTAATATTCTATTGAAGCATTTCTATTGGTGGAAAATTGATTATACATAGCATGCAAAAGCAATCTGGAAAATTACAGGAAACAAAAAAAAAAATTATTCATAGCTAATTTTTTTTCATAAGAAAAAGTGTAGAGAATAATTACTTAGAAAAAGTATTACTTAATATCAAATTAAATTATTTTTCAAACTTTGAAAAGAAAAATTACTCTCGAACGCTTAAAGCAAAATCATTGAATAATCCTTAATCTCTCAGATGATTAGCCTATTTCAAATTTCTTCCCCCTAATGGATGCACTTCCCGTTTGTATGTCCATTTCTTAACGAGAAATAGTAACATTTTATTTTTTAAAGGCATTTTCTTTGAATTGCTGAAATAGTGAAGATTTTGATAATCCAAATGAGTGAAAGAGATTCGAACCAAAAATCATTTCCTTTTCCATTAGAAAAATTAAAGAGGAGCCAAGAGATGGCTCAGGATTTCAGCTAGCTCTCGTCGTTTCTCATAAATTTTTAGTTTCTGTTTTTAAGAATACGGAACAGAAAGTAAGTGCACACAATTTCAGAGATTCGCTGTAGAAACTAAACTGAAAGAGAGACCGACCTATGTTACTCTAAGGAAAATTGGAGTTAGGATGGGTCTAATTTTTAGCTTCAGTGTGGGTAAAACCTCTCAGATGTTTTTAAACATCAGGAATGCTCTTTAATTCAAGGACGTGTAGTGCCGCTCTCCGACGACTTGCCTAATCTAAATGTGATATGCGTTGCGATATGTTTGCGAGGGAGTCGGAACATCAGAACTTTCCATAGATTATTGCGGGCGCAGAGTGATGAAATTCAAATCAGCAAATGGTGTGACTGATGGGCAATGGGAAACAGTCTCCTGTTCCAGAATTTGTGGTGTTTGGAAAAAAGAAAATAAATCCTTTTCTCGGTGTTCTGATTAAGTTAAATTGTTTTTATCAATTACTTTAAATACTGAATTATTTCTTGGGTAAAATAAGAATGCGTATATTCTTAGTAATGATGATTAAAAAATAATTGAATCCGTATAAAGATTGATAAAAAGTAATTGATCCTAATTGAAATATTCTTGATCCAGTTAGTTTTATAATGGTGTTGCAGCTGTGATTATTCCATGCGTCCAACTTGAAGAAGACAGTAATAGGATGCGAGAAATAGCTATATTGATTTCAAATTAAACATAAAATGCCTAATTGTATAATATACCTACATCTTGAAATTTATAAATCTTTATAAACGCATTTCAGTCTCACAACAATACTTTTATTCACAGATTTCTTATCTATATTGCGGCAAATACAAGATTAAGTTCATAATTTTTGCTAAATTGAAATAACCATGAACAAAACATCCTTTCAGAGGATTGGTTCAAAAAGAACCGCAGCTTGAGGTCTGATAGACTTTCGACATGATGCCTCTCGGAAAGCGCACGATGTTTCCATTACTTTAATTGCTGAATTGAAATGGATCAGCGAAATCCAATTTCGTGGCTCGTATTTTAATGATTCATTCATTCGGATCCATTAAAGTAGTCAGCATTCTGCTAATAGTGTCTATTCCAAAGATTCACCAATTTATTTAATTAATCAGCACGACACAAATTTCAATGCTTCTCATCCCTAAATTTGAAAGGGCCTGCCTTTAGAATGAAAGACAGAAGAGTGGCTTTCTATATAAAAGTCTTTATTTATTACAAACATTTTCTTTTTGAAATGCTATTAAGATTTTATTTGTTCAAGATTAATTGTGAAGAGATATTGTAACTTATAATTGCAAGCGCCTTACTGCCATGTTAAAATTAAGCAGATTTACGGATTTTTCAATATGCTTTTTTGATAAAATATTAACTTTAAAATTATAGCTAGACAAAATCAAATTTTAGTAGAGAGATAGGTAACTGTGTTTTCCTTCTTATTTACGCTGTTTCAAGATAAGAAATGTGACCGAATCAAGACTCCCGTTGGTCATATTATATCTTTGACTCCAGTCAAGGAAGCCATCACGTCCTACAACCGGAAGAAGTGCATGTATTATACTCGTTATGGATCCTCTAATGTGATAATTGAATTAATTGGGAGCCAACCCTTTTTGATGAATTCATTTGAAACAAGGAAAACCTCAGAATACAAAATCAAAGATAATTCTTTTTATAAAGTATTTAAATGAAACTTTTAATACTCGATTCTTATGAATAGTGGTAAAGTAGATTCATTTCCTGTACAAACTTTAAAAAATATACTGAAGTGACAAAAGTCATGGGATCACTGTTAATATCGTTTCGGTCCTCCTTTTGCCCTGCAAAGTGCAACAACTCGACGTGTCATGGAGTCCACAAGTCGTTGGAAGTTCTCTGCAGGAATATTGAGCCATGCTGTCTGTATAGACGTCCATAATTGTGAAAGTGTGGATGGCGCAGGAGTTTGGGCACGAACGGACCTTTCGATGATATCCCATAAATGCTCGATGGGATTCATATCGGGCGATCTAGGTGACCAGATCATGCGCTGGAATTGTCCGGAATGTTCTTCAAACCAATCGCGAATATTTCTGGCCCGGTGACGTGGCGCATTGTCATCCATAAAAATCCTATCGTTTTGTGGGTACGTGAAGTCCATGAATGGCTGCAAGTGATCTGCATGTAGCTGAACATAACCATTTCCAGTCAATGATCAGTTCAGTTGCACCAGAGTACCGAGTTCATGCCATGTAAAACAGCCCACACCATTATGCAGCCACCACCAGCCTGAACAGTGCCTTGCTGACAGTTTGGGTCCATGGCTTCGTGGGGTCTACGCCACACTCGAACTCTACCATCAGCTCGTAACAACTGAAATCGTGACTCATCTGACCACGCCATGGTTTTCCACTGGTCTAGGGACCAGTCGATATGTTCACGAGCCCAGGAGAGTCGCTACAGGCGATGTCGTGCTGTCAGTAAAGGCACTCGAGTCGATCTTTTGCTGTCATAGCCCAAGGAAGACAAATTTCGCCGCACAGTCCTATCGGACACGTCCCTCGTACGTCCCACATTGATTCCTGCAGTTATTTGACGAAGTGTTGCGTGTCTATTAACATTGACTATTTTACACAGACGTAGGTGGTCTCGGTCGTTAAGTGCAGATGGTCGCCCACTGCACTGTTCATGATGGGATGGGATGCCTGAAATTTCATACTCTCGGCACACTCTTGATACTGTGGATCTCAGAATGTTGAATTCACTAACGATATCTGCAATGGAATGACCCATGCGTCTAGCTCCAACTAACATTCCACGTTCAAAGTCTGCTAATTCTCGTCGTGCCACCATAAATCACGAAAAACATGTTCACATGAACAACTTGAACACAAATGAAAGCTCTGGAAAACGAACTGCGCATTTATACTTTTTCGCTGCGATACTACTGCCATCTGTATATTTGCATATTGCTATCCTATGACTTTTGTCACTTCAGTGTATTTGCTTTCTTTCTTTGAAATATTTTCCCTCAACCATTCATTCCTAGATTTTATAGGATCTGTCAAATCTGTTTGTTAAGGATTGCATTTAATATGTCAGATGCTTGCAACTTTTGTACATTTCTCAACTTTTATCCATTCTTTGCATCCTTACTTTTGCTTCAATCTTTGCCGTCCTACATCTAAGTGACTGCTTGTCACATCATCTGATAATTCTGCGCATACCTCGCAACTACCGAAAACTTGTCTCTTCATTAAGACAAATTCTTCAGTCAAGAGTTTCTCCGGGGGCAGTCATGAGACAGGAAGGCAATGTTTAATTTCAAGCCACCACACCGCATGAAAGTTGCAAGGCCGAAATTCGGTGGATTATTTAAAGGCAGTTTAGAGAAAATGATCAGTGCTCTTTGACTTTACATAAGCCTGTCTGGATTAACATATCGGAAATCTTCAGTGCTTTGTACGCAAATTTTAATTCACAAACGTAAAACATAAATCTCTTTCAGTGGAAACTGGGCGGAATCAATTACAAATATAAAAACTATTTTCTTTGAAAATACACGAAATATCAATTGACTAATTCTTTATTCCTTTTAACTAATAATAAACAATAGCATTTGCTGATTAAATATTTTAAAAGGAAATTTTCGAAGAAAAAAAATATAAAAGTGCTTTATCTACGAGACACGTTTCAATTAAACGCAGTGAATCGATGAAAAAAATTTAAAGCATTCGTAACTTCTGATGATTTTTTTCATCGGTATTTTTCTTTCAATAGTCGATGATCAAAGAAAAATTGCTTTAAAGAATTGTTTAATGCTAATAATTGAGATGGGTTTGAGTTGTGAAACAATTTGTTTGTAAATTTTTTTGAGATGATAATAATCTCAGAAGTGATTAATGGTGATAAAATATTGAAAACTGTTTTTTCTTCGTAGATTAATGACACTAATCACCTTAGAGCTGTCACGATCGTTAGTAAAAATTATAATCTACGTAACAGCTCCTTGAACAGAAGGCTCATGCATCCTAAGTAAATCAGTATCTTGTCATTCAGAGCATAACAAACAACCATTTTGTGTTTATTATGCTCTGAGTTCCATTCTAATTTTAGTCATCGATGCAAATCTTCCCAAGTATGAATCACAATTGTCTTTGAGTTCCAAAGGGCCATTAATAAATAAGACAAATGCTTCTGAGAAGTACCTATTCATTCAAACCACATAAGAATTTCGTTCAAAAAAAATTCCTTACAGTGGAAAAAATATGGGGAATTCTAATGTCCTTTTTCAAAAGTGGAAATATGTAAAAGAAGAGAGTTAGACAGTGAACTTCCAATGTGCAAAGTATAATTTCTGTCTAGGATTAAATAAAATACTATTTTTATTTTAATAACTGTCTTTTCTTAGGCATATCATAAAGCCATCCTGTGCCCTTCCCTCTTCCACTCATCCAACTGGTTGGATAACTCAGTGTTATAGGCATCGGGGGCACAGGATGGCGTTGTGTTATATCGAAGAAAAAAATGGAAATAAAATATTGTTATTTATAATGATTAAAATTATTCCTACTAAGTAAAATTGAATTCATATACAAAAATGTTTAAATATTTATAACAATTATTAATGCATTTAGTGTAATGCAGTAAAATTTAAAGGAACAATTAATTATGCTTTGTTTTTGTCATTTAAATTTTTACCTTAGCTCTTGCCTACCAATAACTTTGGATTTTAATTCCTACATTAATTTTCAGGTGAAGGGAAAATTGTTTCTTAACCAAACTGCTTTTGAAATTTATAGGAGATGAAAACTTTTGAACTCTTATTTCCTGAGAATTTTTTTGGTAAATACATTCATATATGTTTGGCAGACAGTAAATAATAAATTAATTGTATTAGGCTACAACAAGACAAATAAAAATTTATATTCAAATTAAATTCAAAATTTAAAGCAAAATACAAAAATATTTTTAAATCAATTTAATAAACTAAATGTCATTATGTGAAGACAAAAACCTCTTTGTCAGTTTCACTTCTATGAAAACACGAATTTTCTTATATGAAAAAATATATATCATTCTTGTAAGTAAACTAATAGCAATAAATAGCAATAAAGCATGGTATAGCAATAAAGCATCGGCTCTTATACGAATTGTCAATTGGCATAAAGAAAAAATTAACACTTTTTTATTTGTTCTAAAGAATTCTGAAACGACAAATTTTCTCATATATTAAAGCAATAATTGATTATTCAGATCAAGTTCGTTTAGTTCAAATATTTAGGAATTATTATTTATTCCGGTGTGCCAACTTTTCAGAAAAAGTTGCAAATAGAACAATGCTGGTAAAAGTAAATTAAGTATTTTAAATTTGACTTGCAAAATAATTAAAGGCCATTCTGATAAGCTAATGTCATTATATGTGGCGAAACTGCAGCAGTGTTTAGGATTCTTTCAATTATTTATTCTGCGCTATCTCTCGAAATGAAGTTAGATATAGCAAAAAATATTTAGCAGAGATATATCTATGACTATTGGAGAGGCAAGTTGAGGTCATAAGCATTCTTTAAAAATACGGAATCGGTGCATTAACTATGGCTGCCGATCGCTGTTATGTTTTTTCTTCCATTGAGAATGTACATTGAAATAATGATTTTGGTATGAAAATCAAACGGCAAAGATGCAATACGAAGGAGAGAGAGTTAGCCTTGAAAAAATTATGAACTTAAAAAAAAACTAAAATAAATAAATAAAATATAATGCAAAAATTATAATCTAATGCTGGTGTTTGGTCTTTTGTTCATTGAGCTTCCTTATTATTTTAAATCTATAAATTATATGAATGCGCGGTGATTTTTTCCTGCATCCACTCCACTCCATTAAGATGTCAATGATGTTACTAAAAACCGATAGGTTCTAGGCAACCACCTCACTATATTTAAAATTTCAAAATATATTTTCATTCTGTGAGCGTCATTTAAGAGTTTGAATGCTTTTTATACAAATTTTGCACTTATTATTTATGAAATCTTCATTTCAATTAAGCAATTCCACGCATCGTGTTCCTCATATATTTAACGGCCATCACAAATTCATTTTCGAAAAATATTTCTTCTTTCCATTTCCGTTTAATAACCAAAACGAACGTGGGAAGCTGAAGAGTGAAGGTGCGGGTCTGAAAACCGCGAGAACGGAACTGGGGGACAGAAAAAAGTCCACATCGGAGGGAGGCGACTAGGAGGAATAAAGGAGGGAGAAATCTTTCGCCGCTGTCATCTTGGAGGTGATGATGTTCCATCCGGCTCGGGGCTCGGAATTCTCCATCTTTTCCGCTCTCCTCCTCCTGCCATATATTTTAAGCACTCTTCTATGAAACGACTGAATCCCATTCCTCCCTGACGAGTTTTTTGTCCGGCACAATCCGGCAACGCGAGAATTCTGGAGTCGAATAATGGTTTCTATACGTCTTCCTCTGATGGCCCATTGTCCGAAGAGCGGAGTCCGCTGCCCGGGTATTTATTTTATGTGCGCCGCGTCGAGAGTTGCCGCGGGTTATGTTTTGGGCCCGATTTTTATTGCGGCGGTTAAGCTTGAATTTAAAAGTCCTCAGCAGCAATTTATTATACGCTGAGTGATACTTTATTTTATCATCTCTGCTTCCCGTTCTAGAGAGGTGTATTTTCAGAATGGCAATGGTGGAAATCCGGGTTTTATTTGGGAAGAGAAGTTGGCTTCTTTTGAAGAAAGCAGTTGGTATTTTTTCCCTCTCCTTAACGCGGATTAGGAAACAAATCGTCCTTGCCGGAGGTAGAAAATGTCGCTGCTCACCCTCCATCACAAAACCCTCTTCATTCAAGAAACACCGCTGTTTTATCTTCTTTTGACACAATACAGACTGATTTCAGGAGCTTTCGGAAAGTTACAAAAACTTCGTGTTTCGAGGAAATATTTTGATAGCAATTTGAAATGCTTGCGATTCTTTTGAATGTAAAATGTGTAAATACATTAGGGTACACAAAATTAAGTGCAGGCTCAAAACTACTGAAGCTATATATATATATATATATATATATATATATATATAT
>JAOUZG010004505.1:7211643-7228921 GCA_026289955.1 Argiope argentata | reverse complement strand
ATATATAGGAAACGTCTTCCTATATATAGAGAGTATATATATATATATATATATATATATATAGAGAGAGAGAGAGAGAGAGAAAGAGAGAGAGAGAGAGAACTTGGACTTGAAAAAGAGGAATTTTAATGCCTATAATTCGATTTTTTTAGGAATTATATTTTGAAATCATTATTTATTAGTTCTTATTGATTGCGGATAAATTGTATGTATTTTGTTAGAGAAATAAAAATAGGCAGATATGATTCAGAAAAAAAAATCCAGGATCGGGAAGGTGATTGGGAACTAAAAACTTCAAAACGCATTGGTTAACTGTTTATGAGTTGAGAGGCAGTTTTCACTCAAACTGCAGCGTGGAGCAGTTGGCTGCAGACTGTCACAGTCATAAAAAACCTGTTTTTCTCATGAATTCGGGGTGACAGAAAGGGATATCAAATAGGAAAACTTGCTTCGCGGAAGAAAATAAAAATCTGTCGCAGAGAAAAGAAAGAAAGTGGAGCTGGATTAAAAATGTGAGTAAGGTAATTTTGATTCCTTAAAAAAATGCAATTTGATGAGTTTGAAAAAGTGATTCATTTCCAATCGCATATGGTTAATTTCTCGTTAAATGTGTATCTATTAATCAATTATCTCGAAGGAGTTTTAATAAAGAGTCGTTTTTGGTATGTCTGAGAGATTACTGAAATCGGTGGTGCTCAAATGAATGGGGTATTTTGAAGAGCACCAACTTGACTTAAAATTAGTTTGGATGGTTCAGCACTAATATACCATTTCTGGGAGTCAGATAAATGCTGCACTTTCAGACCTTATGTTGCTTTCAAATAGCGTCGATATCAAAATAAAGTTAGTGGAGCATTTTACTTAAATGGGCTGTTACGGATAAATTAAATGACTAATCCTCATTTTTTAAAAGTAATTTTCTAAATCATGTATATGCTTTTCATATCTAATAACTTTGAACCAATTACAATTTTACAAAGGTTCATTTCCTGACAAAAGAAGAAGAAAAACTAATATAAACTATCTTAAATTGTAGACATTAAATAGTTGTACTTTATCGGACACTTTTTAATGAAAAACAAATAAAAAAGCAGTCGTTTTTTATAATTCAAAACGAGAGGGGTGGGGATAAACAAATTCCTAAGCTCTAAGCTGTTGTATCTTATTACTTTAAATCTGATTTTTCAAAATAAGTGTTGTGATCGGGGAACAAAGTAGAAGCTCCCATGATGTCAGGGGTAATTTAGAAAATTGAAAGGAAGGATCGAAAGGGTTACTGTGGCTGAGAGTAATTAATTGATAAATTAATTTGTAAAATGGATATTGATTGATAAATCCTCTATAATATATTTTTGCTGTCTTATAAATTGTAAATCAATTTTCCACCACATATGATCATCCAAAATCGAAAAAAATACAAAGTTTTTTTTGTCTTTTTTTCAACAATACGATCCCAATTACTGACTCTAATTTTTAAAATTAATATTTTGTGAATAAAAATCTTAACGACAAAAATGATAAAACTGACATTAATATTTTTTTTTATCAAAAAGCTATGATTCTTTTAATTAAACAATATTTTATACAAATTCCTACTGACATTTTTCAAGAAGGGGATACCGTATTTTAAATAAATAAAATTACAACAGCAAAATAAAATTTATATATATAAAAACAGAACTGTCCCATGGTAATTTCAACATTTATTGAAATGCATTTTCACATAAAATGTTCAAACATATCTTAAAAGCGTTCAAACATATCGTAGTACGTTTTTAGACAGAAAAAAAAATTTCCGAATCTATTTATGTAAAATAATGCATATTTAATAAGCATTCACGTATCGAATTTAAATGCAGCTCTAAAAGGGGGGAAAATATACTTTTTTTCAATTTTAATTTATAGTTCTAAAATTTCATATCCGTTTTATAATATATCCCTTTTTTTATAAAACTATCTTTCTGCTATTTGGTTTTTATATAAGAAAACATACCAAATTTGAAGTATTATAAAACTGCAAGCAATAAATTAATTCGTGCTTTTTTATCTATTTTTCAATGCATCTATAAATATGGATATATATTGTTTCAAAAAGAATGAGCACTGGCAATTCTAATAACTTATAACAAACCGTCACTAAAAGTGGTGTAAAATTTAAATTTAAAAAGTCAATTTTTCTGTGGATATCAACATTTATGTCAACAATACTTTTCACAGAATAGTTGTTTCAATAAATGTATGTAAAAAATTAGGTTTATAAACGGATTAAGCCTGCAAAAGAAGGTTAGAGATTTTGTTTTCTTTACTTTTAGATCTACTCCGAAATCTATGCATTTAAATGGGACTGAGGGGAATGTCATAACAGACAAATATAAGGACGTGCAACAAAAATTCGAACACATTCACAGTGATAATTTCGAATTTTATTTCGTTTTCCTTCTTTTGCAATTCAAGAAGATAAATAAATATATTTAGAATTAATCTAGCGAAATAGAGGGGCATGATTTGATGTTGAATCGAAGCCTCCGCGTATCACTTTGCCACAAATGCCGCTACGCTCCTCGGCCACATCTCTTATGGACGCATCCGCCCGGCCAGAGATATCGGAGGGGTGACATCTCTGATCGTGCGGTCGAGGTCTCGTTGATTTATAGATAGTGATGATGAGCGCTCGTTAATCTTTTAATGGCAATTTCACTTGACACGATCGCACTAACTAACCAGAAACTACGTTGGATTGTTCAGTTGCCCTAATTCATTTTGTTCTAAGAAATAAATGATATTTCTCCCAAGTATTATTTAGAAGTCCTTCTCACTGGTAATTTCCGATTTTGTTCCTGCACAAAGAGGATAGCAGTGCCTACACCTTCATTGGTCCGAAATTCATTCAAATAATACGAAATTCATCTTGCTAAATTCTTCGAAAGTAGTCTAAAAGATTTTTTTAAGGCAATACATGTTCAATCTTTGAAAGAAAAATTGCATGTTTTATGAGTTATTGTACACTTTCTGTAAAGAAAATCACGGATATTGATTTATAAAATTATTTTTATTTATTGTCGATAGCTTGTTAATGAATTCTGAAATCTTATAGTAAAATTTGTGATGCTATTGTAAAAGTCTTAAGAAACGCATATGAAAAAATACTGTTAGATGTTTTTAAAGTTCATGGTTGAAAAATTAAGTACTTGTAATAGCATAATTACTTATCGGAAGTCTCTAATTCAAACATTAGAGGTAATTTCGGTCTCCTGTAAAAAAAATCCCTTCTTAAAGTTAATGAATCAAAAATATTTTTGGATACGAATTAGTTTCTCGTCAAAATGATTATCATCTTCCGCTGTTTACAATTTTTCTTTCCTGTTTATATTATCTTTTTTTGAGTTTTTATTACTACCTATTTAACATTCTGAACTTTTCATGAATGGAATGCTTTCAATACCATTCATGAAAGGTTTTACAACGAAGTTATAAATTTATTATTCTTTTTTATTTACTTATGAACTTTGTATTTTAATGTTTATTTGTGTCTTATTCCTTCTTTTGTTATGTAAAAAACTTGACCGAAATGTTCTCAAATTACTAGAATACATAATATTTTGAAGAGTTGGTGGAGTAATGGAATAAAAATTCCAAAAACTAGCCTCCTGCTGACAATAATGTAAAACTTTACAAAAAAGTGGTTTGAATTAAATTATAGAGGGAAAAGGTTGATAGATATTTCTATTGCATTAGACTATATTATTCTGGTTATTGAAAATAAAATCAGTGTCAAAACAAAATCAGATAACACAAGAATGAAAGTAATTAAATGTGCCAATTTAAGGCGATTCGGATGTGTAAGATTTTATTTATAAATACGATTCTTTTAGTTTAATGTATTTTATTATTGTTACTATTTTATTGAAGTTTATTATGATCAGACTTTTCTGAAGTTATTAAATTTTGACAGAACAAATTAATATGCTGATTTTCTAACTAATGTTTTTGATATTGTGAGTCTTGATATAGTCTTGAGTATTCTAGTTTTTAAGAAAGTATAAAAGTTTATATTTTTATAGTTTTTAGGTTTTTCTATAAAAATAATTATAAATATATTATCGAAAATTAAGATCGTTAATTTTGCACTATCTTTTGTTGCCAGTATTCCGACTATAAAAATTAAGTAAAATAATTTTGAAAGTGTAAATATAATATAAAAGTTTTGAAATTATAATAATATAAATTGTAAGTAAAGTATAAGTATTTTATATAAAAATTTAGAAACTTCAAAGATTTCATTTTTTAAGTATTAAAAAATGTAATATTCTTATTAAACTGACTTTTCTGCCTAAATAAATTTCACAATATAATCCACAAAAAATCATTAATTACTTAGAATACTATTATACAGGACTAAAAATTTGAAAAAGAGTAATGTGTTGCCGTAAATAACAATTGGTTTTCCTTTGACCCTTAGCATCTGTTTCACTTCAATACCAGAAGCGGGATAAAAGCATGTGACGAACCCATCACTAAATGGATTGTGAACTTTCCTAAAGATGGCATGAGCTACTTTTTGAAAAAACGATATTATTAATTCATGCTCATGCAACAAATGTCAATTGATTCACAGCTGATCGCCAGAAAGCATTGACAGATTTTATCTCAAAAACTGATGTTCAACTATCTTTCTGTGACTGTCACATATCAAATTCAAGGCTCTATGACTTACTGTACCGTTCACATAACTGTCAAACAATGGTTTTGTTTAAAAGGCGATCATGTTACTGATGAGTAACAGCTCTAGGAGTTATCTGAAAATGTCAGATTTGGCGAAAGTTAACATGATGTTTCATGATACAATTTGGAATATTTAACGGCATGTTGTTTAATGCTGTTCGTGCATTTTTACACTATCTGAATACTTTCCACTTTGTTTTCTATGAAACATGAATTTATTCAAAAACGTATGATCAAAATCAATTAATTGCTCCTCAAATAAATACTTTATCCCTTTCGAAAAAACGATCTAGAACTTAGTAAATTCATACATAAATACATTAGTTTTTGTTTTGTTTTTTCTTGATTCTTTTGTTTAATCCAATAAATTCGAACAGGAAATATACGTTATTTTAATACAGGCAATTAAAAAAATGTGGCTTCTTAAGTTTGAAGTATAATTAAGTGAGGTTAATCGTATTAGAATAATCTAAAAGGAGGAAAAATTTTCAAAAATGACATAAGCAGTAAGCAAAGCTGTCATCAACAGATGTTAAGTCTCCATGTTATATGAGTTTTAAAAGAATCAGCTTCACAGTAGAAGCGGCATCAAACATTTTAAATTTGTTTATCAACGTATATTTAATTTAAATATTGTTGCATTTTTTAAAAACTCAGTACTCTGATAAAGATAAGTTATTTGTTCATTATATAGCTTTCCCATTTTTTATATGAGATATTTGGGAGTGCATTGTGCATAAGGACACTGGGTAAAGAAACGGTCCATTAAAACAGAAGTACGTTAACGTTTTGTTAACTGATCATTTGCATCTGTGAAAATTTATAGGAGATGTTAGCTGAATTCAAATTTAATTTTCATATACGCACTTTTTAGTGAACCATAACTCAAATCTACTGTCGAAAAATGCAGAATAAAAAATTATTTTTACATTACAATATGCATTATATATTCTTTGGAAATTCAGAAAAAAATGTAATTATTTCCAATTTTAGAAAAATTTAGAGCTGTTTTAAACTTTCCAGGAACTCTCAGATAATACAAATCTCGAAGCCCCTTTCTCCCCCCAATTCTTTTTCGATTTTAATTTAATTTTTAGTCTGCAGTTTTAAGTAGTAAATTTTTAAAAACTACTGTCGAAAGTCCATTTCTAAAGAGTCCATTTCAATATTTCACGTATAAGAAAAAATCTGCACACTTAAAATGTAAAATTGACTTAAAGCAAAATGTTAAAAACAAAAGACAACTTTCTTTAAGGCACTTTAAATAAAATTATAAAAGGAGGGAACATTTAAAAAAAACTGAAACGATTAAATTTTTTTAGAATTATAAAATAGCATAAAGAATACCTTGTAATTGATAACTAGGAAATTGTTATGGTAATGGGGTAAAAGCTCTAAAATTAATTTAATCAGTACTTGATTTTGAATTGAATAAAAATTATTGTGTGGCCCTCTGCCATTAAATAAAAGTAAAAAACTAAATAATTTTCTAAAGCTGTCAAAAATTCCTAAAAACTGGACTCTGACCATTGCCAATTTGGCCTACTTAATAATCCTGCATCCTCCTTTAATTAGAATTATTTAAATATTCTCTTTCGACTGTTGACATTACAGCTACCGTATTGTAGATTCAAATCTCTCGGGAATTAAATCATATTTATTAGAAATGGCTTTGATGTGTCCATTGATTCAGGCGTTCTTAAGCAATTTTTTCTCTCGAAAACAATGTGTATGCTGTGGACATTTTGATATGGAAAAAGTTCGGTTATCTGCCTGTGAGCTCATAGTTTGCAGAAGTGCAGTCGATATCAATATCAAATTTCAAGAGCAAATGAATTTAGAGCAGCAGTTTCTTTAATTAAAGAAATAAACTCAAACTTATGTTACTGAATTGCAGGAGAAACTTGCCGTAGCATTAAAGAAGTTTTTGAAGAGAAGTCTTATTTCTTCAAAATTATATGGACGAGCATTCACTTTTATATCCGTGATTTAATTCCAACCACAGTACTAGAAACCTTGATTACTTTTTCGGCATTTTTCCTTTTTGGAAATTTGTAATCATGTTATTAAAATGAAATGAATTATTTAATGTTAATATATTGTTAAACAAAAAAAAAAGATCACAACATAATACTTTTTGAAGGAATACTTAAAAGAACGTTTATTCTATAATCCTCAAAAAATAAACGAAATTATTTCTTAGAACAAATTTATATTTTAAAATTACTGTCAACGTAGCCTATCCGAAGGAATGTTCAAAGTATTTAAAGGATAAAAAAATAATCCTGCCATTGTTTAGCATTAATTTATTATTAAATTCATAAATAATTAGTATTAAAAACATTTACATAAAAAAAATACTTCCCAATACAAATAATAGCAAAATTGCAATTTAAAAATAAGGTATAAAAATGAAATAAAACAATAATAACTAGTTTGTAGCACATGCAGTTACAATTATATGTGTATCTGGATCAGGTCCTCATTATTCGAGTCCGATTTTTAAAAAATGACCATCAAAAACCGAATGACATGCGCGTTCACGAGATTCATGTTCACGTGTAGTCATGCGAACTGGCTTCGTCGCTTGAGGATGAAAGTTGGAACGCACGAGTTTCAGAGAACCGATTCAATATTTACTTGAATGTGTGATTCGTTGTTTGCGGAAAACTGCTCAAAAGGAAGATGCCACGTGTTGTCCCGAGTGAATGACGTTTTCGGAAGCCATCGATTGTAAAAGTTGCATAAGGTAGAGGAGGGCACTGCTGCAGGAAGGAAAGGATCAGGAATGAAGATGGAAAATCAATACGTGGGAAGATGAAATGCCCACCATAAGCTGTTAGGAGTGACCTAGAACTGACGTGCACTGCCCATAATTTCCGTCAGAGAGAGGTTCATTCTGCACTGGAACAGTGAAAGGGTTTGGATATGACGACTTTCTTAAAATGGCTTTATGTACTCATTTGCTAACATCACGAATACGAAAATTTTGTTTCAAAGGTTTTTATAAATATATAAAACTAATAGGATGGTTTAACGCAGTTGAGTTAAATCAGCTGCGTTGAATAATTTTATACTAGATATTTCGTTCAAAAATACTTTCGTTCAAAATACTTTTGCTAAAAATACTTTAGAAATGGATGATTCAATCTTGACCAAATACAATATTGTTCAATGTCTCTGCCTTTCTTTACTTTTAAATGATAAAAGGGATGTAAGATTTTGAATTTTAATCTTAATAAACTTAATGAAGCCATCTGTGTATTGTCAACTAAAATGCATTTTTCTTGCAATTTAGATCCATACACTTTAGGAAATAAAACTATTACGCAGTGCTGAAAGTTAAAACGCTTTATTATACATTTGTATTTACTTAAATAATTGGAGATATTTAATTTATTTCAATAGTATAAATATTCAATGTGTATTTTCAATGTAGAATCGCGAAGGGGAAAAAAAGAAACAATTTCATTTGCACAAACAGAAATACTGATTTCGGATGTTGACTTGAATATTTCATCGTTTTTGCATGGAATCCTAATATTTTATTAGGATGCGTTTTTTTTGGGAGAATTAATGAAAAAAGTAGTTAAATTAAGAAATGTTAAGTAAGTAGGCATTAGCAAAGAAAATGTTATTGTTTTTAAATTTATAGTTAAGAGAATGTTAAATATTACGACAAAAAAAAGATTTCTTAAATTACTAAGTTTCTATTCGCAGAAAATTTAGGGAAAAAATACTATTTCTTTGCTTACGCACTCATCTCTATAGTGAATTCCTTTAAAGCAAAGTATTCAAATCTACAGGAAATTTCTTGGAAAAAGGAACTATTGATTTCTATCCATTGCTCGTTACTGGTATTCCAACTACATCAATGAATATATTTCCCGTAGACGTTTGCAAATATTGAAATTGCAATATTAATTAGATGTTGAAAGAATTAAGTATGAAAAAAGAAGGAAATATGTTAATTTTTCAAACAAAATCTTTTATTTTAAAATGTTGGTTATAAAAAAACTGAAATTTCAGAATTGAGTGTAAGAACTTCACTTATATAATATCAAAAAATCCAAAGTTATATCTGAATCCTCCACCACATGTGAAAAAATCGCTGGATTGCTAATGTGAAAAAGCAGGTATCAAAATGAAAGGACCACAAGCCAATATATCTTCAAATGATTAGAAAAATGAAGAGGTTTCCACTCCTGGTGTTTCCAACAGAAATTCGACTTAAAATGGATGTTTCGAGATAAAAGCTTTGTTATTGAACTAATAAGTTGCTGAAAAAGCCAAATTATCCTGCATTATTGCACTTAAATATACCGCGGGATTCGCAAATATTATTCAGATAAATTTTCAAGGTTATTGTGACACAAAGTGTCAGAAGGTGAATCGCTTTTTTCCCCCCTCTCAAGTGAGATAGTGTAATTAATAGCATTGTAGACCATTACCCGCGCATCTTGCTCATTATCTCGGTCCGCGCCTTATTCCGCTTGATGAGAAGAATGACGTCACTCACGACTCCATTTATTCCGAAAGTACTTAAGTCGTTGGGATGGCACAGAAGCCATTCCGAGTGGAGCGAGAAGACTTGACGCGAGCCGGGTTATGTTGTCGAAATTGTTCCAACTTATTTTCCACTTCCCCCCTCGTTTCACACTTGGGAAAAGACAATTTTAGATTCCTCACTCTTTCTTGTTTATGTTCAGGATTAGATGGGAGCGTTTACCGCCGCAATAAGAAAACAAGAACAAATTTATTCTAAAGAACAACGTAACAATGGTGGGAAGGTTTTCTGGGCAGTGGCATCTCGCAGCGACACGCATTTCGGAGTCTGTTGCTTAGAGGCCGACTCAAGGAACTGCAGGAGAGACCACCTCGAATGTTTTAGCTCTTCTTTGGAGGGTGGGAGGGGGGCTGCGGTGCAAATGAATTCCTGTGTCAACGCCAGCCACCCATTGAGCATGATAGATGGGGTTACTCCGAACAGGAATCTGCTTTAGATTCTTCCTTCTTTGTTTTTCGGGCGATAGCAGTGTATAAAATGGAATTGACTGCGAGAGGCTGCGGGCCATTGCAGGCGGAATTCTGCTGCTGGAGGGGGACGTGAAACATCTGTGCTGCTGTTCAGTTACTGTTCTCTCGTGTTTTTATTTTTATTTTTTATGGAAGTAATTGCTTGTCTTTCTTGAGTAGTCGCGGATTGAATTAAAGGTAATTTCTTGAAAACAATATGTTTGTGCCTCTCTGGATTAATAGTTATTACTTGTGCATTATCCCTCTCTTAAACTATCTCTTTTGTTAATTATAAAATTTTAATGACGAATATTTAGTTGTAAATTAGAAAACGATAAATTTTGTTCAAATTCTTTTTCACGGCTAACTCAAGTGAAATCAATTAATTAAATGTACATCGAGATTAAATGTATCATTTAAATGCATATCGGGATGTTGCAATCTGGTGAAGTGTTTATTCTTTCTCGAGATTTTTAATTGCTGTTTTCGTTTTGTTTCTTAAGATTTGTTCCCATTTTATTGTGTTGCAAAGAATTTACCATTACTTATATCGAATGAGAATGCCAATTAATATGTAATTTACATATTTCAAAATTTCATGTTTTCATTTACGAAAGGCACATCAAAAGAATAACCAGCGCTTTCAATGAGATTAATACAAACTTAAATATTAAGTTTTCAATTCAGCAACACTGAAAATAATATTTGTTGTTTCTTAGCTAAGAAAATAACACACTTATCTTCACAATCAACGCTGACGTGTGACTGAAATTTCTTAACAAAACTTTTAACTCTAAAATAGAGATAAAGTTTCAAAATATAGTATTTCTAGGGCATTTTAATTCCTATTATCATACTAATAGGTTACATTTCATTTCGATAAGTTCATCCAATTTCCTTTTTGCTGTTTCGAATTAAACATTGAATAACTTGAAGTAGTTTTTTTTAAGAAACATAGAATATTGAAATATCAATTTTTTTCTTTAATATCAAAACTGATTTGAAGCAGCTGCTATATGTGCTGTTCTATAAAGAAGGCGATTCTTTGTCAAGGTCTAATAGAGCCTGGGTTGTCTAAAAAGATCAGTTATTTTCCCTCTAAAGACATTACATTAGGATGTCGCATTTCCTCCTAAAATATAGGCAAAAATATCAACATTTTTTTAAACCAGGGAAGTGTTGTTCCAAATTTTCTTTACGTATTTAATTTTTTTTTCAATTTATTTCTCGTACATTCTATTTTTAAAACACAAATTTCAGGGGGGGGGATGTCGGCAGCATCGAGGAACGAAGACAATCGCACAGCGGGTAGATCACCATTTCGAAGCTCGCACCTTTCACCCTCTGCCCGAGATGCCACTGACTTGTGTACCAGCTGTGTGTATGTGCTCTTCATAGCTGTCAAAGGAATGATGTATCATCAGAAGATATTTCCGCAGAGCACCGGGAAGGACGGCCGTGTGTGCAACCCCCATACGTTTTCATCTATAAACCATCAGGCAGTGATCCGAATGCTAATCGGAGGCATTTAGGGCCGGAATTTGCCCGAGGGAGTTGCCGGATCATTAGAGAGGGAACCACTGCGCTGGATCAAAGAGAGAATAATGCACTTTCGAAATTCAGGCATCCATTTGGAAGCTTCTTTCTCCCTCTCTTTTCATTCTATATTGTATGACTGAAAGGAAAAAGTTCCGAGAGACTTTTTTTTGCCACAGAGAGCGATAAGTAATACACTTTTTTAGAGCAAATAAAGGGATCTCTGCCACAATTTTTTTCAGTGTAAACTTATTTTGGTGCTCGTAGTTAAACATTTTAGACTGACTTTGAAATCCTCACATAAGCGCCTTTTTTTTTCTTTTTCTTTTTTCTTTTTTTTTTCAGCTCTGAAAGGGAAGGAAATCGCAAATTATTTGATTTTCCTCCTTCAGAAACAGAGTTGAATATCAAAATAATTACAACAGATTGAAAATCACAGAATTTTTTGAATAACTTTTGATTATTCACACGTCATGACTCCTTTCTTTTAAAATCCGTTATAATGTTTTTATATATGAAATCTTCGCGTATTTTTTTTGGTTAAAGTAAGTAATTTGTTTTAATTTTGATCCTCCGTTTAGTCTTCTTTATTTCAACCATTTTTTTTTCTGAAAGATATACAAATTTACAAAATGAGAAAAGTTTTAGAATTTACTTTGTGTAGCATCCGTCATTTTTAAATGCTCCTATCTGATGAAAAAAATTAGCATTTGTAAATTTCGCAATTTGAAAGCTTTGAAAGCTAAATAAAAGTAACATTATTAATTCTGGTATGGAAATGGAAAGTATGGGACGAATTTCTTCACTGGACATCTAATATATTAATGAATCTATCTTCACTGAGCATCTGTGAAGAACTGGATGCAATTATAACTCTTACACTGAAGAATGCTTGATAGTAACAGTGCTAGAATGAACAACACATTTTAAATACAAAAAAAAAATACGATGAGGAAAAAACTTTTATTTAAAAAAAACTTCTACAAATGTGTTGACAAGAATTTTCTGCTTCAAGATGATTACAAATCTTTAAATACTTTGAATGTATTTTATCAAATTGATGAAATTAAATATAAAGAATGAAAAAGAAAATCAAAAATGAAATGTACCATCAAAATTATATAAGCTATGGATTTATTAAATGCTGTATAAAATTCCCTAAAGAAGATGGTTGAAAAGCATATCATTTCAACGAGACAAAAAGCAAAATTTATCAATGGAAAGGAATTCTGAATTCCATGGAACAGCTCATACGTAACATTATAATGTTTTACATAACAATGCCTATAGAATTTAGTTGAGAGATTTCTAAGTGAAATCTCATGCTGGAAACAAAACAGCTGAAAAATCTCTATTGGAAAAGGATAATAGGACAATGAAAACTTCTTCAGATTAGGTATGCAAATTACTTTTCCTGTTGGATATAAAAATATGTAGGCGAAGATGAGAAAGTTGTTCAGAGATCGACCGCCCAGTGTTTATAGTGGCTAAGGGCCAATTTAAGAGAATTGGCTAGCGATGTGGATTGATTATGATAAATACAACAATCGGACACAATAAACGCTGTTAATATAATTTTGTTCAGTGCTGGAAAGTGGTGGTATACAGGAAGAATAAAAATGCCAATCTTTCCGTGGAATAGTCTTCCTTAAATTGGGTAGTAATGAAAAGGAAACACTACTCCAAATAAAAAAAATTGTATCCTATATGAAGATCAAAAGATGTAACCATTATGCAACTCTCAACACCATTCTCATAGCCCTGTAAAATTCTCAATCCTTCGCCTTTTCCAAGTACTCCCCCCACCTGCTACGAACTATAACTCTGCCAATTCCTCGACAAATAACAGAAAATAATCAACACTCATATCTATAACTTTGAAGAAAGTATCAAAATATTACGTTTTCTTCAAAACACCACACCCAAAACCAAAAAAAAAATTGCTACTCTATCTTAGCCTCAGCCGGGCAGATGCTCACTGGAAGTTCCCTCCTCCTTCCCTCAGTCTCACCCAGTCTATTGGGCATAGATTAGCTGTTCATTGCACATCTCACCGTCACTGTAGAGACCAGCTCCAATACATGAACTTCTGCAATGCTTTTATGGCTAAGGAAATCTGAAACCCTTACGGATATTCTGTTAATAACCAAACCAAGCGCAATCACTGATTGACTCGTTCATTCATCCCCTAGGGTGGTATCAACTACAGATTGTTGGCATTTGTTGCATGGTGATGATGCATTTTTCAATAACTTTGTTTAACCGGTTTTTAACTATTATTTGGAATTTCAAATGTTGCCTGATAAATAGAGATTACATTTGAATGCTTTAATCTTGACTTCATAGAATCATGTAGGATGTTCCGCTATACGAAGTGCTACATAAATGGAATACTTTTTTCCAAACTGACCTTTGATTTTTTTGCCCCAGCCTATCGGTATGCTGGATGACTACCGAAAATTCCTGTAACAAATGCGATGAAAATAGAAGAAAAGTGTTCGTGGCTGAAATACACACAAAACTGCAGCCACACATATTATTTATCTGTTATTATCTAGAAAAATACATAACTTTTAATTTTATTACCAATTAGAAAAAAAGAAGGTTCTTAAAGAAAAAGAGATTTTTAATTTTTTTTTCTAAATGAAGCATTTAGGAGCAAAACTAAATAATCAGCAAATCACATCAAAAGGTATCCGAAACATCTGACAATTTTTTCTTATTCATCGCCTACTTTTATATAATGAATGGAATTTCTTTCAAAAAAAAATGATGCGAAAGCGTTTCAAATATCCTAAGAATACAGTAATTGAAATCCTATAAAAAATTCTATAAAATTCTATAAAAAATCTTATAAAGTACAGTATTTGAAAGATCTCTACCAATGCGATAATTAATTTGTAATGAGATCAACATTTGATGAAAATTGAAAAAAGTTGTAGAGAATATAATAAACTCTATATGTAAATAATTTAATAACTGTTTATGTTGCTTGCCAGTTATAAATATTGCCAATAAAGAACGTTCAGAAGTTCTGCCCTTCGTTCATACGCCTTCCCTCTATGCGGGAACTCATTCATTATTTTCATTGTTCGGCCGACCGTCTCCCTTTAGTGGACCGTCGCCCACCTGTTACGCAGAAAACGTGGTTCGTGGTTTACTGCCGAAGAGTGGAGAATAAGCGTGTATTTGAATTTTCTCTTCGCCCCAAAGATTCTCGATGAAATACAAATTGAAACTAGCAAAAGATGAATTCCCCATGCCTAAGGTTTGGTCGAAAATGAACAATTTCGCATTGAGAAATAAATGCCTAACGTATTATAGCGCAAAGTGAGCGTCGGAGAAGTTTCTTGCATTTTGAAATTTTATATAGGGAGCTATGAAGACAGCTCTAAAATAATTTTAAATCACAGATCTCAGTATTCAAAAAAATGCAAGATCCTTTTTCAATAATTGCTAATATAATGTATAAAAAAATTAAAACGATGTCATGCGAACAAGGATGAATTTACATTCTTCTTAAACTCGGTTGTTCATCACTGGTAAGGATTCTCATCCATTATTTCTCCAATATTCGAGAATCAATAAATCATTTTTAAAAAAAATCATTAAACATTCTATAAATCGCAATAGATAGATATTGTTAAATCTGGCATCTAACCGTGTTAGATGACGAAAACACTACACGAGGCTGTAACTTTTCACCATATTCATACCAGTCGAGTAGGCTACATTCGTCCCAGACGGGTGTTGGGCTCGCATCCTTTTTATTATTATAGTGATCAGGTGTTGAACCTATCCCTTTCTACTTCCAAGTAAACGTCATCACCGTACGTACTTAATGATATTTTTTAAAAAATAAATCTTATGATTTTAGGTATTCATCCGCCTTTATATTGAACCTGTAAAAAACTGCAAGAGGTAAAGTAATTACTACATCGAGGCTTTTTAGAGCACGATCTATATAATTAATATGAAGTCATCAGAATGAAAAAAATACACAAATATTTCGAAGCTCATAGTATTTTTTTACAAAAAGAACTGCATAGGGCCGAAATAATAGACGTCGTGATGAAAAATCAGCTGTTCAGTAAATTAATAATGATATTATAACATAGATAAATAACCAAGCTTTTTATATGATTAATTAATTAATAAGTATTTTTATTTACGTTTTATTGTGATGTGTGATCGTTGTTATGGGATTATTGCTTATTCGTCAAGTGTAAGGATAACATAAACGAAACATTTTTACAAAATTGAGCACAGGTTCTACATTGATGGAAAATAATGAAATAAAATTAATTATGTTGATTGAATAAATTCATGATTCATGCAGCATATTTTTCATATTTTTTCCATTCAACGCATTGAAATAAAAAAAAAATACAATCTATAGTCTTAAACATGAGTATTGTATCAGATTCTTAAGTCCGAAAAAATATGGAATTCTCATACACATTATGGTGCATGATTGAATTAATAATAAGTTTCTAATATATATGTAGAAAATCGCAAAACACTCGCACTTATTTGATACATTTCCCTGTTGCAGTTATCGCGCGTCTGACCGAACGATAACCGGGAGCGTCGTCTCACGAGCCTCCCTTTTTGATTATCTAGCTGCACTCATCAGTGGTTATTAATCGTTAATCTCCAGAACATGTCCGGATTTGGCTGGCAATGTGCAGAATTGGTTCCCGGATTTACCGGATCATTAGGGACATAAAGCAACTGGCTCCTAGGCGAAAACCGTCCTGAAGGGAGAGGGAGGCCCTGTCTTCCACCCCCTACCAAATCGAAAATCGTTACGTCCGCAAGGGTTTTCGTTCAAAGTTCAAAAGGCCGACAGACCGGAAGCATCGAGTCCAATTAATTACCCATTGTCCCTGCGCCCGTGTTTATCTTGGAGGTATCGACCCCCCACTGGTTCCTTGCCGAAGAATACTCGAAATGATTGTGTTCGTTGAATTGGAGATTGCCTTTTATTTGCTATGTTTCAGGAGGAACATATGCCG
Organism: Argiope argentata; assembly: GCA_026289955.1. Classification (NCBI taxonomy): domain Eukaryota; kingdom Metazoa; phylum Arthropoda; class Arachnida; order Araneae; family Araneidae; genus Argiope; species Argiope argentata. The sequence continues at coordinate 7,212,629 of JAOUZG010004505.1, read as the reverse complement.
CTGTATTGAACTGATATCGAATTCATTTGCATTGATCCCTCCTTTCGTACCCGAGAGTTTCGTGAAGAACTCGGATTTGTGAAAGAGAACGAACGCGAAATGGAAGCGTCGTCTCCGTCCAATTAAGACGGAATTTGATAGAAAGACTGAAGCGAGGTGGAAATCAGGATTCATAGAGGTGAAACGTTTTTAAATAAGCATTTGTGCAATCGATTGTAATTTGTCTGAATGAACGTTCCATTTTCGAGTGTGATCGCTAAGGGCTTCATGATTCCCGCGGGACGGCAGTTGAGTTCATACTTCCCCAATTCAACGCTTTTAATGTGTTCCACATTCACTTCATATATATATATATATATATATATATATATATATATATATTTGTGTGTGTGTGTATAGACCTAGGAAAAAGAAAGTAGACCTTCTTGGAATTTCGGACAGTTTTTAGGAAAGCTTATCTTTAGTTTTATCAACAAAGATACTGATAATGCCTCAGAGAAATGGCTTACACGCTTCAAGGATAGAGGGGCGATATTTTTACATTTCCCGCTTTTACTCACGCAAATTGTGCTGGTATCATTGTGATTTGTTTTTTTTTTATTGCTGGATCATTTGTACATACTATCTGACGTCCATCATTGGAGAAACGGGAAGTCCCCGTCAGAAGACTTGCAGCATTCTCATAAAGAGTAAAAATTAGTTCAAATTTCGTTTACTGTGGTGCGAAAGCGAAATAAAATGTATCAAATGCACTTTCCGTACGACAATCTTGAATTATCTCCTTGAGTTGGTGAAACTTCAAATTAATTTAAATTTTACTCACTTCAGTGACTTTAACAGATACAGATGACTCTGTTATAAATAAAAATAAATCCTTAATTAAATATTATGGATTTGGAAAAGTGTTTTAAAAAGTTATATTTGGAGAAAACTGCATAAACCCTCAAAGGAATCAGTAACATTTTATATAATTACAGCTATTATAT
>JAOUZG010004505.1:7185490-7208356 GCA_026289955.1 Argiope argentata | reverse complement strand
ATATATATATATATATATTACAAAATTGATTTGAATCAGAAGGCATCGGAGTAAAGGTAAAATAAATAAATAAATAAAACACAATCACCAATTTAGTATAGAATTTAAAAAAGTATCTGAACTCTCAGTTATTACTAATATCCAAATCATATGATGATGCTAATAAAATTTCAATTCATTTAAAGCAGTTGTGAGTGTTTTGACATGATGACATGTTGACTGAGTGTTTTGACATGAATACGTCTTTAATTTGCTACCACACCTGGGCAATCCAAAAAAAACTTATTGATAACAAAATCGAGAGATACTGTTTGCCGTTGTAGTTTCGAATATTTCCGCTCCATCCAAAATTAAATTACACCTCTGGATAGCACAAGGTTCAAAGAATTCATTCCAATAAACGAGAACAGTGACGCATAGCGCTCGGTGAAGGAAGAAGCGCCGCCATTTTGAGGTTATTTTGCTGAATATCGAGATTTGCAATTAGTATGACTTTTGACTCGGAGTTGCTGCGATGCTCGTTTCAGTTTTAATCTTCAGCTGTCATAAAAAATCTATCAATTGTATATAAAACATTAGTTTAAAGTAGTGACAGGGAATGTAATAAGGTGTAAGAATTAAAAAAATTATCAAAAATAGGTAATGTCGGCCTATACGCGTCGAAAAGTCAAAACCAAATACAGAAATCGTATGCGGTTGGAAAGGGCTTCTCAAGAACAATTGAATGGTGATAATAAAACCTAAGGTTATACCCGATTACGAACCTGATCTTACTATACCAGTTATGATAGTCAGAGATTTTAATGTTGATATCTCACAAAAGCGCTCATTGCCCGACTTCATGCTCAGTGAGTTCAATGGGTCTTATATTGAAACTTCATCAACAATTTTAAAGAATACTTGTATTGGCATTGATCTAACGTTTACCAGAAATCTCTGTGTATCTTGCATGCCATTTGTATCGTACTTTTCGTATAATAATAAAGTTACAATGTAACACAATAATTATTTGTTCCCTTGCTTTTATTCTAAATACAGAAATAAAAATATTTTTTTTAAAGAATATAACCCGTTGTATAAACGTATTCACGTACAACACACGGCTGTTAGCATAATACAGCCACACCATGGTCTTTTTCTTCAAATATTTTAAATGTTTACATTTTAGAGTTTTGTAGAGTTTTACTGATTTTGTAATAGTTTATTGTTTCTTTTTCTATGCTTTTCTTTATGCTTATTCCTCTCTAATGTTTCTTATGGTCCCGTTTTATAGAGCAAGATTTAAATTTATGTTGACTAGTCTACATTACCAAAAAATGACCTCCGGTTTAACAATGCGTTATGATTTCGAAACCCTAAGTTTCGATACATTATTTGACCACTTTGACCACCTTTGCCAACACACCTGAGGAGAGAAACTCTAAAATAACAAGAAAATCTACAAACTTTCCTTTTAAGGAAGATATTTGGATGCTCTTTTGTTTATCTCGTCATGTGATCTTTGATAAGCTGAATTTTCAATCTAAAAGTAAATAGGACTGAGTTTACGTCTAAAGCCGAAATGCATTTCACCTCATGCTGTGTTCTCTTTAAACTTGCTGGATACGCAAACGATTTCCTTGATGAATGGGTCCACTGGAGTCAATCCCCCGGAGAAGGGCTTTGATATTTTAAACTTTATTTTACATCAAAATTCCTATCGCCATTGATTTCAAAAAGACTTGGTGTTGAAACTTTAAGACATAATTAAAGTAAGGGCTAGAATGAAACCTTTTTAAGAAATTAGTTCGAATCGGAAGGACTTGAACATGTTTTTTTTTTTGCTGTAGCAGTTGATGCTGTCGTGATGACCGCATAAATTTCAAGAAACAAAATTTAAAGCATCAAATGGCTCATTTCCAAAGTGAAAAGTAGCGGGATTTGCTCTATCTAAAAAAAAAGCAAACAGTTCTGAAGCGGCAAATCGTGAAAGTCCGGTGAGGGGGAAGATGTTAAATGCATCTTCAAAAACGTTGAATTAGTCATTTTGTCGAGGCATTTGAGTTCAGAAGAATTTTGATTTCATACGAAGCAGACTTTTTCAGTGGGGGGGGGGGATTTTTCACGCCTTTCTAATTTGCAATTCTTATCAGACTTAAGCATTTAATAGGGCATCTTTGGCATTCAAATGACCTTCTCCTTAAAATTACTTTTCGATTTTTACTTACCCATGATGAAAAAATGAATCGACTATGAAAAAATATTCAACAAGCAATTCTCATAGGTAGATTTTTGTTCATAAAATAATAATTCCTCATCGTACAATTTTTTAAAGTATCAATCTGTTGATAAAAAAATGCTTGCTTTTTTCCTTGCTAGAAATATTGCCAAAGAGGTTTCGTTCATTTCTACTTCTCGACAAAAATTGAAATAGTTTTTTTGAATTGTGGACAGACGTGTTTAATTAATTTTTTTAGAATTGCAATAATTAAGAAATTTTAAACTTTGTTAAACTAAAATTATATTTTAAAATATTATATACTCGTCCTTAAAATGTACTGAAAGCTATAAAATAATTTCCCTTTACCCCATACAGATTTATTAAGTCATACAAATTGTCGTGAAACTTTGTGACTGCAAATTTTTAAAATTCAAGGTCACAAATTTTTAGGGAAATTTGAAAGAGTTAAGAATTTGTAGTAGCCAGGGAGAAAGAATTTTTTTTAAAAAAAACTCTTTAGACCATTTTAGCACTTAAAAAAAAACTTTTGAGTCTTCTATTGTGCCCCTTTGCAATCGATTTTAAACTATCTGCCCGATGAACTAATGACTTGGCGGGACTCCGTCAGACGGTAGTAGAAATCATTAGCTGACTGCAGAATCGGTACCCAGCAGTCAAACAGAAGATGTGAGGATGTGAAATAATTCGCCCACTCAAATGTTCAATGCTTCAAGAAACGCTACGGCATTTTTAATAAGAACAAGAATAAATTTATTTTAAACCATAAAAAAAAAGAGAAAAGCAAGAAAAATTAACAGATTAGTAAAATTAGCAGAAGTAACTCTTTCGAATTAGGAAAGAAATGTTAAGTTCTTGCCGGCATAATTACGTAGTGGGTAACGAAACAGCAGCATACCCACAAAGACTTATAAGGAAGGGAGTTAATAATACTTTCACATCCGTTTCTGTGATTTTATAGTTTCAAGTTTAGCACTCGAAAGTTAAAATCAATTACAAAGTTTGCATCCAAGTGATGAAAAAAAAAATAGCACGCTAGTAAAAAAATGAATTGAAGTTCCAGGAACTGTTTGTGAAGAAAATAAATATGACTTTATGATATACATTCTGGAGAAAAATACTTAAAAGGTATAATATTGCAAATTTTGATTCATTAAGCATCCTCAGTAAATACTCTCTAAATAAGGATGACGAAACGTTTTCTGATAAAATACAGTATTAAAAATAAACTTACATCAAATCATGAAGCTTACAATTTTGTAATAGATGATTTTTGTCAACATATTTTTAACTTACTGAGAGACAAAAATCCCAACTGCGAAGCGGCGTTAATCTGACAATAGCATTATTGCTTGAATAAACGAAAATGAACGAAAGGAATTGAATAAATTATAGTTACAAATGTTCCTAATGGTTTTTGATCAAATGAATAATTCCAAATTATCTCTATTTTTATTTCATTTTAATTTGTTTTTAGTATTGCACTTTTTTACTGAACATGCCATTCCATCTCAGAATAATTTTAAAAACAAAAGTAAATACTAAAGCTAACTAAACTTTGGAAATGATGATGCAGTAGAAGAGCTTCCACTATCGCGCCTCTTTCTCACAAACGACCACTGAATCTACCGTTTGTAGCATTCTGAAGCGAATAGTGCCCCTATCTGAATGCGGACATGCGGCAGGCTTAACTACGGGAGCGATTAGCGACTGTAAGCTCGCTTACCTTTGGCCACGCAGCTTACTGAAGTTTCCCTTTAGATAAACACGGCCTTGCGCGATCTTCAATCCTGACATGCACATCATTCGAAGAATCGTTGTAGTTAATCTACTTGTAGGATGTCGAGTTGCTTGTTTCCCGCCATCGGGCAAGTATATCTACTAAGCTTTGCAGTTAAGATACTGCTATCATCTCAATTTATAGGGACCATTAAGGAATTGCATGACTTCATTAGGGGAGATCGCAAAATCAGCAAAGCAGTCCACTTTGATAGTGATACGTATATCGGATGCAGGTAATGTTATTCAGAAGCGTAAACTATTAAGTGATTAAATAATTCTATAACAATAAGTCTATTAAGCAATTCTATAACAGTTACTGAAAAAATATGCGTTTTTTGCAAAGATTGACTTAAATCTATAGGATAAATATCTTTCAATATGCGGAATATAATAAAGCTAAAATATAATTCTAATGGTTTATTCCTTTAGTATACCACATTTATGTTTTAGTGATTGCAATTGCTAACTTAATTGACAATTTCAGATCTTCGCATAAATTTAAGAGAAAGACATAAAGAAATACACTGAAGATCCAGAAAAAACTGATTTTACAGATCGTATGCAGTTAATGGTGTTCAACCAATCAGCGTAACACAAGGCGGTCTACAATGTATATACAAAACAACAGGTGTTTGAGGCGGCTATTGCATCGACTCTTGCTGTTATAATGGCAGGTTATCAAGATTTAAGCGAATTTTAACGTTGACTAATCAACGGCGCAAGATAAAGACAGCACAGTATTTTCAAAGCAAAGACGAAATTTGGATTTTTGCACCCGACCCTTCTAGGGCGTACCATGAATACCAGGTTTCCAGTAAAACTTCAAATCTATGACAATGGTGTGTCTTGAAAAAAGCCTTGATAGAAAGGGATTATTGACGACTGAAAATCATTACATGAGATAGATGTTCAACATTTCCTCAAATTGTTGCGGATTTGAATGCAGGTCCATCAACAAGTGACATTAGGCAAGGTAACGTAATTGATTTGGGTTTTCGAAACCACAAACCATCTCGTGTACCATTAGGGACTCGGTGACACAAAGATCTGCCCCTTGCGTGCCGTTGGGCTCTTAATGATTGGAAAAACGTTGCCTGGTTTGAGGAGTCACGTTACCAATTGCATCGGGTGGATGGCTGTGTACCGGTGTGGAGAAAAAACCCAATGAAACCATGAATTCCTCATGTCTATTAGAAACTTTTCAAGCTGGAGGCTCTTTGAGAGTAAAGGGCATGTGCAATTAGCATGAAATGGGACTGTTAATAAATGTAAACTCAACCATGATATGTCAGCGGTACTTTAATAGAAAAACTTTCCTTTATGACCCTCTACATGCATTCATGTTCTATGTGCATTCTGACGGAACTGTGGGGTGCCGTATTATCCTGTGAATAATTCCAACAGGGTAATGCGCCACCCCCCATAGGTCTATAGTAGCTACCTAGGGGATTGAGTATTCTTCTGAATTTCCTTCCCTCTTTTAGCCACCTAATTCTCCTGACATGAACATTTTTGACCATATATGGAATGTTTTGTAATGTGCTGTTCTTCAGAGATCTTCACCACCTCGACTACCATAGCTTTGTGGACTGCGCTGCAGGAATCATGGTGTGAACTATCTACAGAATATCTTCACTAATTAGTTGAACCCATACGACGCCCTACTGTGGAACTTCTGCTTGCTCTTGGGGACTCCACACGGTATTAGATAGGTATAACAGTTTTTTTTTGGTACTTTGTGCATTATAAGAATGAAAATATGTCTTTTCGCATAGATTTTAATATATTAAATAAATGCTAATTCTAATAACTACAAGCGTTAATTGTTAGTTGCAGAATTGACTTTGCTATGAAAAATAAGATACCAGGTTATGCTGTTTTGATATGTAAATTTAATCAGTAACAGCTCGTTTCGTTATTACTTTCTTAGAGGGATATTGTGAATTTAAGTACTTCGACAGGGAATTTCACTTTCAATACAGAAGAATAATCAATTAGAAGCCACCCTTTTTTATTGGTTGACATTCCTGTGGGCTCGTTCTAGTTTCACCACGAAACGATCCCAAAAAAGTATCTATTAGCATGCATTTGTTCTTTAGAATAGTTAGGGAGAAACTACGCTTTCTCCAAATACTTTATTACATACTAAATAATTTGAAAAATGAAAAGAATGGTCTCAGTTTCCTCACTTTGACAAAGCAAAGTTTAGCCCGATTTCCAACAGTGAATCTCAAATGTAAATTATTACAATGGGCCATGATTCCATAATGGCACTCAATGGTCAATAATGTTGGCTTTTTTTCCGTTATAAAGGCCCTTAAATAGTTCAATGTCACTTCAACAAAATTGCTTTGAGATAAAGCAGCATAATTATCGTCAATCGATAATCAACGACTTTGATTACAAGTTTACATGAATACCGCACCTTTGAACAAATTCTTCATTATTACTTCCTTTTACCTTGAGACAATATTTAGAATTGACGTTCTGATTAATATCAGAACGATGATTCTCATAACTTTGAGCTTGATATCACATTAAAGACAGATGACCCGTTTTTTAGAAACTCACTTCTAATATTGTAATAGTGCTAATAATCCTGAAAATAATCACAGGAAAAAAATAGAAAGTTTTTGCTTTAAATATCATTGCAAATTCTGTCTTCTTTGATACGTAATCAGCTACAAGTTCGGCAGTGATCAGCGGAAACTATTAATAGAGCTCCGCAAAGTTAATGACTCCTTTATTCCCATAGTGTGCATTTATTATTTGATAACGCTACCACCACCAAAAGAATGGATTGGTTAAACGATCCTCTTTGAAGACCCTCTCTCTCCTTCGAGACAGTGGACCATTGTAAGTTTGCAATGAAGAAGCAAGAATTGTTTTCCTATTCTGTTGACAATGTGATTTAATTAACGCAAAGGAAAATATTTGATCAATCTGATATCTTCTGATGATTTGAAAAAAATGTGTATTATTTAGAGGCGAGATGAAATTTTTTAAGGGTCCCCTCATTCTGATGATCGTCTCGATGGGAAGCACTTTCTGCCAACTATAGATGCAAATTACTTCAAAGTAGTTCTTGTGGAGAGAAATAATTTCAAATTAAGGTGGAATTTAATTACTGTCCATCTTGAGATTTTAAATGATGTTTCTTTTTTTTAGTTTCTCGCACGTCTCGTTTAGAACGCACTTACTGATTTATAATTAAAAATTAATTCGATTAAAATAACTTAATTTAAAGCATTCTCAGCGTTAAATAGTCTTTTAAGTGCTGTAGTGTCTTAAAAATTTTACCCGAGAAATAAATTTTGAAGCCTTGTGCTTCTTTCATCAAAAATGCTACTAAATTGCCTCAATTCTTAAAATGTTTACTTTTTGACCGTCTTTGCACCTACATTTTTAAGGTTTGGAACACCTACTTGCGCTTAATTACAACTTATTCCGCAAAAATGTATTTTAACGTGAGCCCCAGCAGCAACTATAACCCATTATGTAAATTTACAGTTGTTCTTTAGCTAACGATGAAATTTTCCTTCTTGCTATTGTCGTCGAAGTTTTTGAAAAGAAAGTCACTCTTAAAGGAAACTTCGCCTTTTAAAAAATCCTGTTTTATTTTAAAAGAGAAAATATAAAGAAAATGCTTGCTATATTGACTGGAGACGTATAATTATACCATTAAAAATAGAAAATGGTATAAAATATTTTAATTTTTTTTAACATTTTAATACATATTTTTATCTAATAATTGATTCGAGTATTGAAGTTTTTGAATAATTCAATTACAAATTATCGTTTTCGTCACGTGAACATAGTCACTCTTTAATATTTGTTATTTTTAGACATTTCACTCTTCATATTTACAAAATAATTTTTGAATATTCAAGAAGAATTCCAAGCTCACTTTTTAGCAAATCTATATCACTTGAAATGAGGCAAAGTAAAGGAGTTATATTCAGCAAGAATAATTTTAATGCATTTCACTTTTTCATCTTTTTTGTATAGTATTTTTAATTTTACATTTTTTAAACATAATTTTAACACATTTTATTTCTTTTAACACACTGTAGTCAATAACTTTTTTCAAAATTGAAAGAAATTGCATCGTTTGCAAGAAATTGCAAATTGCAAGACTGCGACTTATAATGTAAGTTTAAAATTCCAAAAATGTGTGTTTGTAATATTTTTAATATGTTTATATTTCAAAATACACGAAAAAGTTTTTATAATTTTTTATTATTCTTCTGTCATTGAATCTAGACACCGCAAATCATATTGAACAAGGAATGGAATTATGGCCAAAGTAATTAAAGATTAAACAGATTGGTTTTACAGCCTGGAGTGAAATTCTAAAGGTTTTGTGATTCTTAATTTCTTGCTGTCCTTACGCAGAAATTTTTTTTTATTCATTAAAGCGTTTGCATAATAATATATACAAATATAATTTGTTTGACTAATTTCTTAAAAGAGTTTTTAAGATCGTATTATTTGATGATTATTTTTTTATTGAAAAATCGAAAGAGAAAAGAAAATGTCTATGATGTCTCTAACTTTCTAATTATCATCAAATAAAATACAGATTATTTTATCTATGATACTATTATAATTGTGAAAGTTTGGATGGATGATGTTAGTCAATCAGGCTAGAACAACTAAATGAAATTTAGCGCAGAGATAGTTTATAATCTAAATTAGAACATATGATACTATTTATTCCAGTTAATTGAGAGGTTAATTTTTATTAATTAAAAACTAAATTTATCGCTAAAAATCTTTATTTCCCCACCGCCAAATGAGTAAGACTTAACATGCTTTCAACCGGTTATTTCAAAGGATTCTGTTTATTTTCTTAATGTTTGATCCACTTAAAATTAAAAATTGTTAATAGATCTTCTGGATTCTTTTTGAAGTAGTTTTGAATTAAAATAAAGATACTGTTCCGTTAGGCGAGCGCAAATAAAAAATCGCCAAATTTATTTCAGCGATTTTAAAGCGAAAAATTCCAAAATAAATTTGATTTCCGCCCAATTTCTTTGGTAATCTTTCCCTGAAACCCGCTAAAAAGTGCCCTTTTTTCTATATTTCTGTTAATTTGCTGCAGCGTTTATCAAAAACTTACAATAGGTAATGCTATTGCTGGCGTTCATGCCACATTCGGCCATTTCTCAAAAATTTGGCTACAAACTATTTTTTTGGCAACACTTATATCCAACAGCACCATAAGGATGCAGTTTCGTGACATTTTACATTGTGATTAGGCCGCCGTTTCTCATACACACACATCAAAATTTCCAATCGTACGAAGTCACGGGCATTGTTTATCAAATATCTGATTTTCAAACTGTGAGGAATTGAGACCCCCATTAGAAGTTCTCACAATTAGATCTGCATGCGCCACCAGACGATAAAAATTTAAATCTTTCAACGAGCAGATTGCGAAAAATCCATAACATAAGAATTTTTTGTCGTTTGGAAATTATTTTTTGTAAAAGGCAAGTACTTTTCCTGTGAACAAACCATAATCCGAAATGCTTAATTCTACCACATTAAAGAATGAGTAGGAATAACGGAAAATAATGCGTTAGCTTTTAGAGTTATTTAAGTAAAAAATTTATGTCAGCTATATTTCAGCGCTTTATTTCAATATTTTTTTATCCTGACAATAACCCTAAGTCTTTCAGACGTCACCCATTTAAAATTCCGGTATAATTGGAGTTCAGAACCGTCTTAAAGAGCGAGCCATTTATCACGAGATCATAAATTGCATCGATGACAAAGAGCCTTTTTCGACTACTCTTATCAACGTAAGTAAATTTTCTGGGGAGTTATTTGGCAAAAATAAATTAAGAGGTATCGGCCGTGTCTTCAGAGCCATTAAAAATTATCCGCCAAAAACTCTCTCACGTCATTATGATAAAGCGTTGTCCTTAACAGGAGTTGTGCCAGTGTCGCTGTTCGAATTTCGACTTTGTATAATTGATTGCGAGGTAAAGATTAAGTGTTTTCAGAGATATTGCACCTTTTCTAATTGGATGGGCAAATTGGAATTTGATTGTGCCCCATCCTTCAAACCTCATCTCCCAGAGAGCTGGGTGCGGGGAGAAAACGGATTATTCTTCGTGTTGAGAGCTTCCTTTAATTATTCGACAAGACCGATCGAATGTGATGCCTCGCAGGTGGTTTGTCAAATCGTAAATAGAGTGTTTGGAAGCGAAACTGGACATTTTTCTTTCGCTTTTTTTTTCACTTTTCTTACTTTGCTGCACTTAATATAAATGTGTTTTAAGATGTAAGGTTCATAACTCCGGAAGATATTTTTGCAGTGAATGAAAATGGAAACTGCTGAATGTAACAGAAATTCTATGAGAAATGGAAAGTAATGCGGAGTATCGATGTGAGGAGTCCTCGATTTCCCCGAGTTGCCGAAGTATTACAACTGTTGAGACTTAAAGGCATGAGTTGGAAGCAAACTGTCTTAGCAAATGAATATAGAAAGAACAAAATTTTGTCATGAGCTTGACAATTTCTTATTTCTCGAATTTTTAAAATGTTCCTTAAGAGAATCAATTCCATATTCCCTTTGTTTCTTTTATATCAAAAACTTCTTTTTATTAATCCCTCCCCCAGCTTTCATAAATATATTCTAATTTTCCCCAGCTTTTCACATGAGTGAAGGTTTTACAAAAAAAATTAAGAAAAGAAGAATAAATTATTTTAATTTAGAATTTAAGCAGATAATCGCTTTAATTTAAAGTAACAATTGGCTTAAGAATTCTTCATCTCAATGCTTATTTTACAAAAAAAAAAAAAAAAAAAAAAAAAAAAAAAAGATTATTCTAATGTGTGTGAGTCAATACATCTGAAGACCTGTCTTTAACTTTCTTCTCTTTTATAGTAATCCTTCTTCGGTCATTTTTCCTCCGTCTGTAGTTTTTAACTGAAATTTGCCATCCGCTTTCTCTTAGTTCATCCACTCCATATTTCATTTCTCCTATAATCCCACTAATTACTGAGACGGACTAAAATTTAGAGAACATGATTGTATGCAGGAAACGATTGCTTATATTTATTTAACAAATTCCGATCGGTACTTCTAAATAGTCGCAACATCAACGATCAGAATTTTCCTTCTGCATTGGTATTAAAAGTATATTTTTAAATGCAAACTTAGTAATGATCCATTTAGGAATCGACCCTAAGAAGAAATTTGAACCCCGCAGTGAATATTTTATTCATAAGCCTTCAGGTCCCCCAATTCTCATGCTCGAGGTATTTCACTTCCCTTCGAGAATCTTCTGGTTTGAATTCAGCGCGTCCTTCATTACTAATGAGTTATGCAAAGAGAGCGTTCTTTGCCGCCGAGCATAAGAAGGCGAGGCTTAAAGGATGCGCATTACCCCTTCGTCCCGAGCAACTTCCTCCCAATTAATTCTGCCCAATCGCCTGCATATTCGAGATTAAGTTTCCTTCTCCTAAGAATTCCGACAATCGGCTCCGTCTTATCACAGTTAAACCTTACAACAAGTGTAAACCGTAATGAACAGTAAGTTAGGCTTAGCTCTGACTTTATTATGGTCGCCATTTTGAGTCTTTTAATATGTCGGTGGCCGCTCCGATATTTCATCTCGGGAAACCTATTGGGACTTTGTGTTTACATTTATCTCCACACGCCAACATTAATAAAAGTCGGCCCTAATCCCAGTAAGTTATGATATTTTGGATCAGCCCTGTTCTTGCTGTATCGGTAGCGGTTATCTTTATTTTGAAAACAGTCGCCTGAATGTTGCGGATTATATAGCTAATTAACTGTTTGCTTAGCCGGATGTTATGGTTGCCGTAACCTCTGAGACTTCCTGGTGATTATTTATAAAACGCGGCATATTGCGTCGGCCCTCGCTCCGTGTTTTTGTTTCCAGCTGCGCGGTGGCGCTGGCGGAGAAGATGGCAGGGGATGCTCCGCTCCGGTCAAGATTGGGAACGGAAACGAGAGATGGTCTGGAGGAATTCGGACTTGGATATACATTCATTGATAAGAATGTTCAGGGCAAACAGCAAGGAAAAATAAATTCTACTTTGGAATTTTAGCAACAGATTCATCGAATAGAATTAAGTTATCGAAAAATTAGCAATATAATTAAATATATCGAAGAATTAATAATATAATTAAATATATCTAAGGTTTTTTTTCTAATTATAAGAGACCATTTCTGAATAAAAATACGGAATTAGTTTAAGCTTAGAACATTCTGAGAAATATTTTTTTTCCCAACTTTAACTTTAAGAACATTATGATTATTTTAATTCAACTTAGAAATCGAACGAATACTTCTTCTGAACTCATTTTCATTATTATTATTATTATTTTGAGAGTAGAAAAAAGACTAGAAAAATTGTTTCGATACCTATATGTAATGATAAGAAATGAAAAGGGTTAGACTTTTTTTTATAAATCTGGCATTTGGATTTAGCATTCATTTTTTTTCACCTTTTTATTTCATCCAGGAATCTTTATTTTTCTAAAATTTTCTTGAATAAAGCGATCACGCGTTCTGGATAACTCAATTAAATGTTCAATAAGTCATGTTTTTCAAAAAAATGCTTCTCACTGAAATTTAAAAAAAATGTTTATGATGTATTTTCTAACTCACTAAAAGGGGGTATTTAAGCATATTTGTGATGCCTACTTTACTATTCTTAACTGAAGCTTAACTACTGTTTGATGCCAGCCAATTTTCATTGACTTTGACTGAGTTTCGTTTTTTGATTTCAAGAGCAAAAACAGTTTTTCTTCATAAGCTACACTTTCTGATGTTTAGAATAGATAACTGTAGCATGTTTAAACATTCAAAGAGATGTTTATTCTTTGAAAAGAAGAATCACATGAAAAACGGACAATTTTCAATTTTCATTCTCGTATACAAAATTACTGATAAATTTAAAAAAAGCAATTTTATGAAAGTATTAATCACAAAAAAGATTAAATTCACTTATGCCACTGAATATTAGACATATTGTGAACTATAACATTCGAAGAAAGAAGATAAATCTTAAGCTTCTTATTATACAGTATATCTTGTAAGAAGTGGGAAAATTATTATTCAGGAATCTTTGGCCAGAAAAGGCAGGATACTCTTGCATATGAACCTAGGTCGAATTAAGTGGCTTCTTGAAAGCGTTGGATCAGGATTGTCCTTACTTTATATACATATAATTTTAAAAATATGCTTGAGCAGGAGGAACAAAATCGAGCTTTTCTGAAATCATTATATGGGCTGCTTATTCTCATTTCGAAAATGTGGAATAATACAATAAATTTAACAGCGTCAGAAACCTTTATTGTAAAGAGCTCTGAAGCATTTCAATGACACTCGCGAAGAGTTATGAATGGAGGAGAGTAAATGATTTTTATTGGGTCGAAGTTCTTAATTATATACAAATCACCTCATTTATTACGCTCATTCCAATTGAAAAGAATGCAGTCATTGGTTCGCAAACATATTTATTTAGATATGATTTCATAGTACATCCTCTCTGCAGAAATCCCCACCAGGATAAGTCATAGCCACCTTTGGAAAATAAATGGAGATTGAAGTGATTCAAGGCACACGTACAATAATTTAACAAAATTTGTAGCTCTCACTCTTTCTACAAATCGCAAAATATCTTTCAGCACTATATTTTAGGCGTGACGTCGAAGAGTTGCGGACAGCGAAAGGAAAGGGCGGAAAATCAAATGTCTCCATCCTAATGACAGATTTCAAAAACGCAGAAACGCAATTGCAGACTGACACCAGAAAAGGTCAGTTATTCATACGGGAAAATAACTGTAGGAGTTTACTAAAATGGTTATGGGAACAAAGTTCAGACAAGAGATAAACAAACAAACAAAATTGAGCAAATTAATCCATTCTCTGAGAAACAGGATACTCATCCAATTACAAATTATTTATCGAGTCTGCAAAAGCTTTTAGCAAACAAAATTCATTCAAGGGTGAGCCACAAAAGAAGCTTTCGGAATATTTCTTCATTTGGTTCTTCCGATTTCTTAAATTTTAAATACAACTCTGGCATAATGACAGGACTGGCATTGTGTTTCATCAATCGTTAAAATTGTTTGGCATAATTTATTTTTAAAATGAAATTTTAAAATAAAATGAAAATTAAATGCCTATGAAATAAATCTTAATTTAGGATCTAACTTCAATAACGCTATCTTCATACCTTACAAGCAATTAGATAAGCAGAATTTGAAATTGTATTTCTTTTCAGCGCATGAGAGGCATATAAAACCTTCGAAAACAATCAGACGTAGGGTCGGAAATGTTTGTATTATGTCTAATTTGTGCATATTTCTGTGTACAAACATTTTTATTCGTCTTTTTGAAATTAAATTAATTCGCCATTAACATAGTAAAACAAAACATTTTTCTGCGCATGAACAGAACTTCTTATATTCTTCCGGTGTTTTCTTCTTTTAATTTTGGTTTCTTCACTCTTTCTCAATTAAAAGAGATTATTGTCAATATCATTGTCATTGCCACAGATTGTTGATAAAATGAGAGGGAATTCATTCCCCTTCAAATTCAACGGGCCTTGAAAAAGGTGAAACACAGCGAAAATGGAATTTAACCGAAATTGCTTCTCAGGCAAAAATATGTCATCTCTTAAAAAAAAAGAAAAGAAAAGAAACACTTGCATCGAAGACTAACTATACAAATTGATTTTACCGTTAACTATTACTATATTTGGAGGAAAAGTATCGAAATTAACGGTAACGTGATAGGACAAATTTAAATAACTATTTTTTTTAAAAATAAAATCAATATGATTATATAAATAAAAATTAGTTAAAAAAAGAATGTTGCGCAAATAAACTAACTGGATTGTAAATTAAATATTACTTCATTCTTTTTAGTAGCGACCATTCCTTTCGAAGCAACACATTCGGAATTATTTTATTCGGAGAGTGGTGGTTCTGTTGCAATCTATTCAATTTCAAATGAACGGTAGCGATAACATCGCTAGTTCTAGTCACTCTTTCTTTTGGATTCATACACGAATAAGTATTTTTCAAACCAAAATGAAAAAAAGAACTTTTTGCAAAGATACCATCGTTAACTAATAATGATAAACAATATTTCCGTTTTCCTTGCGGGCGGTGATGAGGCTGCTGACGGTAAATTATTTTTTCTTTGTGAACAGCGTGTTTTATTTTCGGTGTGACTAATTAATAAGGATTTTTTTCTCTCCCTGAATTCATACGTCTCCTCCTTACGAACCATTGAACTGCTTCAGCATGTTCAGCCGTCCATATTATGGGATGTCGTAACTGTTGCTGCTAAGGGAAGGCAATTCCACCAAGATTGAAACGCACCGCAGATATTATTTTCAATAGAATTATAAAGAAGAGGGAGGGATTGATTTCTTTATTTCTTTACTTTTAAGCTGAATTTTAATTTAAAAATTAGATATCGAGAAAAGCAAAGAAAACATTCTGGGATACGAAACCATTTTGATTAACCAGAATGCGTAAATAGCAACCTTTTAAATGGTCTTGATACAGTTCTATTTGGCTTTGCGTCAATTGTCTTCCCTTTGACGTGAGGTGAAGAGAATGCTGCTGTCTCAGTTATCGTTGTCGTTCTCTGACAATGTCCCAAAATATTCGGGATCTATACATTAATCTTCGTTGATTAAAGTTAATTTGTAATTTCACGCAATCACCCATTCAAAGAGTAAACAATGATTTGCTCATTCAGTAGATATTACCAAATTCAATTCTCTTTACACTGGACCTTGATTTTGATTCAAATTGTTATTGTTTGACTTGAACGAATCCTGCGGTACTGCGAAACTGACGCAAAAACTCAATAAAGATTTCAACCTGGACGTATAGTTAGAGAACAGCAGAAGTTTAATGCAACGTTCTCATTAAAATTAAAATGATATTAAATTTCTCATTTTAAAAATCCGCATGAAATGCTCTCCAAACACTAAAGATTTAAGTGCAAACAAAGTATTGGCAAGGTAACTTCCTTCATTTCCTTAAAAACACTTTTATATCTTTACAAAGGAAGAGATATATCATACAAAGGAACTTATTTAAGCAAAAAAGCTATAATTTAAAGCATATTTACATAAAAAGGAGTTATTATGCAGTGCTCTTACGAAAGTTTTGATGTCTTTCTTTAATGTCGCTTGGATAACGAAGCGAAAATTTGCGGCATTTTATTCCATTCGACTGCATGCATAATGCATCAGCCGTTGTGAATCGTAATTCTTTTTTCAATTCATTGTTAGAAAATATGAAAAAGAATAATTCTTTAATCGATTGTTGTTTGAGAAAAAGTTATATTCAATTTTTTAATGTAAAAAGCGATGAAGAATAAAAAATATTTTAATTTTTTTAACCTTTTCATGTAGTAAAATTTAATATTCTCTAATATTTTTTACATCATGATTTATTCATTTAATTTTTTTAAATAATTACCATCATTATATCTATTATTAAAGAGAAATATTTCCAATAAAATCTTCTACATTCTTTAAAAAAGTAATTTACTAATTAGTGCTGTATAATATTTATTAATAAATACTATATAATATTTACTAATAAGTGGTATATAATTATTACGCCTTTACTTCCTTTTTCTTATAAAAGTCAATTCTGAATGTGTTTATAAAGATAATGTCTTTATTAAAAACATTGTAACACCCAGAAAAGAAGTGAACGCTACACCAGATGTATTTTCCGCATATGTAAGTAAAATTAGTGAGAATTAGCAAAATAAGAAAAGGAAAAATAATTCTTCGGAAGGTGGCAGAATCGAGTTTCATTTCCCAAATGATGTATTTTTTTTTTGGATATGAAACACCACAGATGTGTAAACAAGGGAATTAGGCTCCGGATAGTTCAGCTGCTTCAAGTTCGGTTTGTGAGATGCAACCACGGCGGTGCGATGGAGCTTCCCGTTGATGAGCCCCGTGCAGAGATTAGATTATTGGGACACAGTGAACGACTATATTTTGTGGAAGAAAGAGCGTCTGCAAATAGGAATAGAATTATTTATCAACACATTCGCGGTTAAATATTGGAAGGGAGAAGATTAGGTTTTCGGAAACGGATTTCCGTTTTATTGCGCGTCAGTTAAACGGATGAACTTGCATTTCCCTCCTGCGCACTCTCGATGCGAGTGTCCATACTTCATAAGAGGCTACCGTTTAAGTAGACACTTTTAAACATTATCTTTTTACGGTGAAAGTTTCTGTGAAATGACTGCAGGGAATTTTAGTGCCTCTACTTTCATGTGTACGAAGTTTACAACAGAGAAAGAATTGTAATGGTAAAACATTCGAAGTTGAGCTTCTAACGAAACTCCTCACTTTCCTAAGGCCTCATCTCTGAGTAGTAAAAGTTTCGAAAATCATACCATTAATTTCTATGCCATGGAATTTATTATTTCGTAATAATATCCAATATCTTTTTACCATGCACTTATGAAACCAATAACTCAAAAACTCAAAGAGATACAAGGTCCAATACGATACAAATGCTTATCATCACGCCAAACTGCAATGATTTGGAAAAGAGGATTTCGTTCTTGTAGTCCAATTTAATCTTAACTTGAATACAACTTGTGAAAACGCAAGCGTCAAAATAAATAGGTAGTTCTCGTCATTATATTACGAATCTTATTACATATAAAAGAACAGAATGACCCATGAAAGGCCATTACGTAGGGTGTGCGGGAGCAGGGAGGCACACGGGTATCCGGACTGTCATGACCTTTGAACGAAAGGTTGTTCCATCTTCGCTGTATATACAAACTAAGAAGGGAGAGGGAATTGAAAAGAAGAGGCTAGAATTTCTGGATGTTGAGTAGAGAACTTTCCATCTCTTTGTTCACAAAAAAAACGGAATTAATCGGAGTGAAAGTTATACTGCAAAGGGGAAAACTAGAAAGAAAACGGAGAAAAATGCTAAATTATTGATCAATTGTCTACAATCTTATTCATGTTATATATACAAAAAAAAGCTGGAATTGAAGTCATAATTATGTGCAGAATTAAAGAATTTAGTCCTTTAGATTTTTTGACTTCCTGAACATAAAATATCTACATTTGTGCAAGCAGGATTTTATTTGGCTAATTTTAATTTTAATTTAAGATAAATATTTCTTTTCAGCATCAAAAAAATTACTGAGATAGCGAGAAGGAGGCAAACTTTCGTTTCAATAAAAAAAATATCGTTATATTATCTCTCGCTAATCATTAAATTCGCCCTTGCGTGTTATTAAAATGCATTTTCTCTCTCTACTAATCGAAAATTTGCTCTTTAACCCCTTAAATCAATTCGCTTCGTTAATTCAAAACTTTCTTCTTCGGCGAGAACCTGATTCCGAAATCAAATCTAATTCACGTTTATTTCGAAACTCAGTTAACCTTAAATTCGAAATTACAACCGGTGTCTTTTAAAGTTTCTCAACCACTGAACGATTTGCCATTAATTCAAACCAGCAATCGCAGAGCAACTCCACTCGAATGAAATGCATTCTCTCTGTTATTACTGCAGCCTGAGCGAAGTCTGATAAGAATATTAAATTGAAAGTCGTTTTTAACAGGGCACCTCCTCTCGTTCGGCAGTTGAGCGTCATTTTCTTCGCCACGATGCCTGCGTGCGGTGATTAGTGGATTTCGCTTAGGCATATTTATAAGCATGCCTCATCCTCCTCATTGATTCAACCTCCATACATATGAGAGGGAGAAAAAAGGGCATTTTTGCTAACTCTTTAGTTCCCTGAATTATGTAGACGATCACTTTAAATCATAAAATGTTCGAGAGTATTTCGAGGTGATAAGTAAGACTCGCACGCTGTGATTATCATAAGTTGTATTTGAGTAGCATACATTTTTAAAAATGAATGATTGAGTTATTGAAGAATGAATCATTCGTTCATTGAGGAAAAACAAATCTCTCTATCTATTAAGTTGAAAAGTGATAGAAAAAAAATGGAATGTGTTTTCAGTGAAATGTATCGTTTCAAGTCATAGGTTAGACAGGAATTATTGATCATTTTTCATAATCATCAAAATATTATGATTAATACATGATATGAATGTTATGATGTGAATATTGCGTGTGTGAGCGCGCGCGCGCGTGTGTGTGTGTGCGTGCGTGTGTGTGTGTTAAATAATAAAAGATTTTCATAAAAATAATCTTTTGAAAAATATGTAATGTGTTTTAATAAAATATTAAGGCTCTACGGTATTTCATAAATAAAATACATTCGATTAATGAAGCAATACATAAGTGCGATTAAAAAACCAATGATAACTGTCGGATTGGTATCATTTCCGATTTCAAATAAGAAGGAAAATTCAAAATTTTTGTTAAAAAATAATTTTATTCTATTAGATATTGCCCGTTCATGTCGATGACCTTTTTCCATCTTTCTGGCAGTGAAAATATTCCCCGTTCATAAAAATGTCTGCTTTGCCATTAAAAAACTGAATTAGGTGTGATATGACATCAACCACGTTATTAAAAAATTTACCATTTAAAAAGTTTTGCATGGAACTAAACAAATGGTAATCCGAAGACACAAGATCAGGGCTATATGTTTGGTGTGACAAAACATCCCAACCCAGTTCCAATAATTTTTGCCGAGTGACCAAAGATGTGTGGGGCCTTGCCTTATCATAATGGAAAACAACACCCTTCCGATTTGACAATATCGGCTGCTTTTCTTCAATTGCATCGTTCAATTTGTCGAGTTGCTCAACATACACATTTGAATTGATCGTTTGGTTGTGTGGTATGAGTTCAAAATACAAAATTCCTTTGTATTCCTACCAGACTGACAGCATAATCTTTTTTTGGAGAATCTCTGCTTTTGATGTTGTTTGGGCTGGTTCATCTCGGTTCACCCACGATCTCTTGCGAGTAACATTTTTATAAAGTATCCACTTTTCGTCACCAACAACTAGGTTTTTAAGAAATGGATAATTTTCATTGAGTTTCAGAAGAGAATAACAAAGGCTAATCCGTTGCGTCAAATGAATTTCCCTTAGCTGGTGATTGATCCATAAATCAAGTTTCTTGACATAACCAAGGGTTTTTAATTTTTTTTCAATGCATGTATGTGATACATTGAGCTTCTCTGCAATGTATCGTGTTGTGCTGTGATGATCTGAATTGATAATGGCCTTGAAATGGGTTTCATCCACTTCGACTGGGTGACCAGATCGTTGTGCATTTTTCAGTGAAAAATCACCAGAACGGAATCTTTCAAACCAATTTTGGAACTGCCTTTCTTTTCAGGCTTCATCTCCATATACGGCACATAACTTCTTTTCGGAAGTAATACAATAAAATGTATCGGAAGTACACATCCTGTTCTTCCATTTCTAAATAGGGATAAAACAAAACTAAAGAACTAATCGTTATAATTTTTTTACTAATTATAGATAGAAGTCCTCACAGTAAGAAAAAAATATAGTTTAGATGCTCTGACCACGTTAACACAACAAAAAAAAGTGTAGAGTGAGTCTGTCGACAAAACCGGCACTCACTTAGTTGCCAACCCAATCATTTCATTCCCGCAGTTTGTCAATGTTTCAGTGAATGTATTTCCTAGGAAATGCTTTTACTAGTAAATGTTTTCCCTCGTTCAACATTGATGTAATAAAAACATCTGGCATTTTTCACCGCAGCAATTAGCAGCGATAGGAGCAAAATTTCGACAGTAAGTAGAGGGAGAAATAGTCGATTTATCGTTTGTAAAAATGAAATGAAAACTCATTCTGAGGGTGTGACCGCCCATTGGGTAGACATCAGCTAAAACCGAAATGCCCTTCCCCAAAGGGGTTGTGGTGAACTAACGGTCACAGTCCATTTTTAGTGCAATGGAATTAAGGAAAGCGCGGGCATTTACCGAGTGATCTGTCAGTTGAATGCTGCCTTCATGATGCGACCATTACTGAAAATTACGGGCCCCTTTCGAGTATCTCCTGCATTGCTGACCATAATATCACTGAGCTAAACTTTAATGTAGAGAAGTTAGGAATTCAATGGTTATTATAAAGCCAAATAGAATAATATTACTAAAAAAATATAAACGCTTGTACTATTAAAATTTTTTATTAACTTGTAGAAAGTAAAAAATGTTGTAAAGACGTGACGGGTCGTATTCCTGGGAACCAAGGAAGGCTGTAAAGATGTGAAGCATCGTATTGCCTGAGAACGAAGGAAAACTGTAATGGCGTGTGGGATCGTATTGCCTGGGAACCGAGAAAGACTAGAAAACCCAGAGGGATCGGGTTGCCGGTGACCGCCAGGTGGCGTAGTAACTGGGGGAGGTGAAAAGGACAAGTTTAAAAAGAGAGAGGAGAGTCGGTGGACAGAAGAGTCTGTTCGAAATGTGCTGATGGTTTTTTTCTTCTTCCTATTTTTAATTGTTGTGCTGTGTATTTGTGTTGTGTGTTGTGATATCCTAGCAGAAAATAAAAAGATGTCTAAAAGTTGTGCTTCATCTTTTCGACTCCAGTACAATGTATTTTTACAAAAAGCGGAAATAATAAAGGTTGAAAAAATAGTAGATAATAGAAACACAATGAAAAAAATATAAGAATTTAGAAATTATATATATATATATTCACTGAAGTGACAAAAGTCATGGGATAGCAATATGCAAATATACAAATGACAGTAGTATCGCAGTGAAAAAGTATAAATGAGCAGTTCGTTTTCCAGAGCTTTCATTTGTGTTCAAGTTATTCATGCGAACAGGTTTTTCGTGATTTATGGCGGCACGACGAGAATTAACAGACTTTGAACGTGGAATGTTAGTTGGAGCTAGACGCATGGGTCATTCCATTGCGGATATCGTTATTGAATTCAACATTCCGAGATCCACAGTATCAAGAGCGTCCCGAGAGTATGAAATTTCAGGCATCCCATCCCATCATGGACAGCGTAGTGGGCGACCACCAGCACTTAACGACCGAGACCACCGACGTCTGTGTAGAATGGTCAATGTTAATAGACACGCAACACTTCGTCAAATAACTACAGGAATCAATGTGGGGCTTACGAGGAACGTGTCCGATAGGACTGTGCGGCGAACTTTGTCTCCCTTGGGCTATGACAGCAGAAGACCGACTCGAGTGGCTTTACTGACAGCACGACATCGCCTGCAGCGACTCTCCTGGGCTCGTCAGCATATCGACTGGTCCCTAGACCAGTGGAAAACCGTTTCGTGGTCCGATGAGTCACGATTTCAGTTGTTACCAGCTGATGGTAGAGTTCGAGTGTGGCGCAGACCCCACGAAGCCATGCACCCAAACTGTCAGCAAGGCACTGTTCAAGCTGGTGGTGGCTGCATAATGGTGTGGGCTGTTTTTACATGGCAAGGACTCGGTCCTCTGGTGCAACTGAACCTATCATTGACTGGAAATGGTTATGTTCAGCTGCTTGCAGATCACTTGCAGCCATTCAAGGGCACCACGATGGATTTTTTATGGATGACAATGCGTCATGTCACCGTTCCAGAACTGTTCGCGATTGGTTTGAAGAACATTTCGGACAATTCCAGCGCATGATCTGGCCACCTAGATCGCCTCATATGAATCCCATCGAGCATTTATGGGACATCATCGAAAGGTCCGTTCTTTCCCTAACTCCTGCACCATCCACACTTTCACAATTATGGACGTCTATACAGACAGCATGGCTCAATATTCCTGCAGAGGACTTCCAACGACTTGTGGACTCCATGACACGTCGAGTTGTTGCACTTCGCCGGGCAAAAGGAAGACCGACACGATATTAACAGCGATCCCATGACTTTTGTCACTTCAATGTA
>JAOUZG010004505.1:7172690-7185090 GCA_026289955.1 Argiope argentata | reverse complement strand
ACACATATCTATATATATATATATATGATAATAGTTTAATTTTATTCGTAAATATTCTATTACGTTATTCTCATGCAGTAATAATAATTATAATATTTGCCCTTCATTCTTTATTCTTCTTTAGCCTTCATTCTTTATATTTCTTTATAAAACTGTATACTAAATAATGTATTCATTAAAATCCCATTTTTTTCATATTTTATTTGAAAGGGATACTAAGGATTTAGTTACAATTTTAATTATCATATATATTGTTTTAATTATTTAGCTAAAACAATTTAACACTGGTCTGCAGTATTTTTCTAGATAAATCTTATTTTATTTAAAACACAAATCCGAGGTTCATTTGTTTACCTTAAAGTAGAATCATCTGCAATAAAAAACGTCATGTTTTTGTCCATTTCCTTGTTAAAAACCATTGCCCCAGTCAACTCTTAAAAAAGTCCTAAGTAACAGAACAATGTTTAGTATATCATATATAGAAAAATATCATCGATAATTTTTTTAACACTCCTATTTTTATCAATTTTTTATAAATATTTTATGTTAAATGTCCCTAAATATTCTTGATATTTTATGTTAAATTTTTTTTAAAAAAAAGTATAAACGTTAAGATGCGACAGCGATTTTAAATGAAACTAATCTAATACTTTTGATCACGAGGTTACTTGTGAAGAAAGTTTCAAAACTGGAAAACTGATTTTAAAAGTAATCTCCTTTATAATTCTATCTTAAGAAGTAACTATTATGGCATTTTAATAAGATCCAATGTTGGTAATTTACTGCAGACTCAAAGTGCAACCCTTACTTCCTTTACTGAGCCATTAAAAAGCCAATGCATTGAGAAGGCCTGAAGGGGAAGAATTCTTGGGGCAGATATCAACGTCCACTTTCAGAAGGCAAAAAATACAAATACTCTGGAACTCCCAAAAACTACTATGAATATTATTAAGCTTCTTATATTAAATTATGTAACCAGAATTTTCTGAAAAAATACTTTCGTAAAGAAACACAAAATGCTAATGAAAGCTTGAAAAATTTATAATGGACAATTTTTTTCCAAAAACAGGTCTGGTTAGTTGAAAACTTTGCGTTTAGGAGCTGATATAGCTTTACTGTTGTTCAATGATGGTTTTCTGGTATAATAGAAATTTTTAATGAGTATTATTCTGGGTCGTTACATGCTCGCAAAATATAGTAGCTTCGACAACTATCGAATTGTTGTTCCATAGAGGCAGTCTTTGCTTACTATAAAATTGCACACAAAAAAATTAATAATGGAAAAATAAAGAAGGCATTTGCTACTAAAGTGGTTTATTCTAACAGCTTAAATTGAAATATTATTTTAGATGCATACTAATTAAAACTTTAAATACATTTTTAATGGCGATTTGCGACTTTATACGCAACATCTTATTGTCTCTTACAAAGACAACCAAGAATTAAAAGAAAAATCCACGTTTTCCTTCATCTTCGAATGATTTCTGACGATTCCCCTTCTGTAGTTTCAAATTCTCTTTACAAAAATCAGAAGAAGAGAGCTCTTTTCATTTTCCCTTTTCTTATTTTTTTCTACTTATTTTATTTCATAATTTATAAATCATGATAATTATTCCATTCAGAGTACTAATTGTTGAAGAAAAATCAATCGATTATTTTGCAATGGATAGCAGTTTCAGTTCTAATCAAATATTTTTTTTAGATTTTAACTTTGCCCTCTTCATATCACACTCATTAATTTCTTCATTCAATATTTTTCCTTGCTGCCAAATTTGTGGAGGTAGTAATACTCGTCGGGGTCTTGCCCTTCATCTGTGTGACATGTGTTGCTGTACAATTTGGAGACAGACCTGCGGAATTTAAATTTTTTTACTAGATGATTCCTGGAAATGTCAGTTTTCGTATCTCTCGCTCTATATTTCGGATAAATACCGACCAACTTTTTTCTTTCATTGTCCTTAAACTGAGGCAGTAGGGGCGATCCCATAATAGCACTTATTTCCTTCTAAAATAAAGCTTCGTTAATCGAATTTGATAGCCTTACTTAAGAAAGCAGCTAAAAGCTCCACGGATGATTTCATCATAAATAATAAATCTTAATTCGTACTAAAATGTATTGTTACTCGCTATTTACTATGACATATCATTAAGAATAATGGATCGTAGAAGAGGTTCAATGCACTAGATATCGTAAATTGAAGCCTTATTCCCGAATATTCGAATTTACGATACACATGGAGCACAGATAGAAAAAACGCCTCCAAAATATATACACAGAGCTACACTTGAAGCAAAAAATAACGCAAAAGGACGAAGAAAATTGCTAAATAAACACAGCACTGGGTATTATCAGCTTGCAATACGATCCGCCGAGTTAAAGACAGAATTCCCGATGCCACAGCCCTGCCTTAAATTATCTCCATTCAAGATATGGTGTCACACGGGATTTTTCAGAAGGATCTCATATCGCTATTTCTAATAGAGAAAAGATATTATTCTTGCCGTAAGAATTACTCATTCCTATGACAAGAATTACTAAAAAAAATCAATTCTTTCAAGAATCCTAATTTTTGACTCCCTTAATAACTGCCCCTTTTTTCCCTGAAAGGCTGATACCATTAAACTGAAATCATTAAAAATTCTGATGGTTCTCTTTCTCCTGCAATGGACTGACTGTGCAGGCAACGAATGATATTTCAGATTCGTACTATAAATTACATTAAAATGTTATTAGAATTAAAATTTCAATAGCAAATATAACCATTTATTTAATAAATAAAAAAAAACATGGCTGAAAAAATTTCTCTTACACATTGTATTATAATTATGAAATCCAATTTGTAAGATTAAATGCCATTTATAAGTAGTAAATCATATGTAAAAAAAGAATATTTGAGATATCTAATACGCTTATACCGTTCAAGCACGAAAGAACGAAGAAGTTTTAAGAACCTGAACTTTAAAGGTCATATAAAAATGTACAAAAGAATTAGATGCTAGACGTTTTCAGTGGCATAAGAAATGCGTTAGAATCTTAAAAGTAAAATTTAATACATTTTCAGAACATTGAAATACCAGGAATGTAAAAGTCGAATCTAATCATAAAAATATGATCTCCTTAAATGCAATGCATAGGCACCACTTTCTATAGAATGGTTTAATTTTTTAATTTATTAACTAAATTAAATACACTGCTCAAAACAATTAGGGGAGCACATGGTTTTAACAGAATTACGCAAAGACGTCTACCAATAAGTAACATAAAATGAATCATCCATAAATTACAGTCTGCCAGGAAACGGAAGAAGAAAACTTTATATGCAAATCAAAGTTCATGACATCAAAACCAGAAAAAGGAGA
Source organism: Argiope argentata (assembly GCA_026289955.1). NCBI lineage: Eukaryota > Metazoa > Arthropoda > Arachnida > Araneae > Araneidae > Argiope > Argiope argentata. The sequence continues at coordinate 7,181,730 of JAOUZG010004505.1, read as the reverse complement.
TAAGGTCAGAAATCGAGATGTTGCAGAAACGTCTGTTTTATTACCGCAACTGTGAAATTTGATTGCGCAGTGTATCTGTTTTTGAGACAAGCTTATGAGAATGTCTGAACAACGTGATTTACCGAAATCCATGGCATGGCATGTCATAGGCCGACTGGAATCAGGCCAAACACAACGGAGTGTCGCGGACGCTGTTGGAGTCGCCAGAAGTGTTGTTGCAAGGCTGTGGAATCGATTCCAAGAAACAGGAAATGTTAGACTTCGACCAGGGCAAGGTCAGCCACACGCCACTACAGCAACTGATGACCGGTATATCGAAACAGAATAGAGAATGCGACTCAGCCCATCGAAACAGAATAGAGAATGCTACTCAGCTGCCAAGACAGTTGTTCTTGGCAACAGGACAAAGGGTGTCCAGCCAAACAGTACGTAATAGGCTTCATGGGGGAGGGCTCTATGCACGTAGGCCAATGATCTGCATTCCGTTGACCCCACGCCACCGTGCGGCCAGAAGAACATGGCCTGCTGAACATCGAGATTGGCAGCAACATGATTGGAGCTAAGAACTGTTTACAGACGAGTCCCAATTCAGTCTTGAGTGTGACACTCGACGTGTTCTGGTATGGCGAGAGAGGGGCACTCGAAATAACCCCGCATTCGTTCGTGAAAGGTCACAATACAGACGAGCTGGCTGGATGGTATGGGGTGGAATCAGCATAGGTGAACGTACGGACCTGCATACCATTCGGAATGGCACTTTGACGGGCCGCAGGTATGCAGACGAAATACTGCTATCTCATGTCATCCCTTATGCTGGAGCCATTGGCGATTCCTTTATTTTCCAGGATGATAATGTCCGGTCGCATAGAGCTCGTCTGGTAGAGAGCATGCTTGAAGCTGAAGCAATACAGCGTATGGAATGGCCAGCATGCTCTCCTGACCTGAATCCAATTGAGCATGTTTGGGATATGCTCGGACGACGCATTGATGTTCGGTCAAGGCTGCCTGTGACTGTCCCAGACTTGGAGATTGCACTTCTTGAGGAATGGTACAGTATTCCCCAAAGTCTGATCGATAACCTCATCGCATCCATGGCAAACAGGTGTGCAGCAGTCTTAGCTGTTCGAGGAGACCACACGCCCTATTAAAACTCATGCATCATGTCTATTCAGAGCCCTTTTTTATCGTTTACATGTAACCAAATTGTTGCCCTAAATCATCTTTTCATGCTTTTTCCATATTTTCAAAGAATTAAGGCTTGATTCCACATTGTTTTAGTTTTTTTCTCTGTATTGCGCATGGATACGCGTGTACTACCCATTGTATGCCAATACGTGGCAGTCTCGAACTGTTTTCTTGATTTTTTTGCTTGCTCCCCTAATTGTTTTGAGCAGTGTAATTCAAGGATGTTGTGATTCGATACAAAACGTGTTCTAAATTTCTAAACATCTGGAGTTTTCATAGGATACTTCGTTCAATCATCAAGGCAACACATTCCCGAATTAGAAAGAAACTTATTAGATAGAAGAGAAAAATGCCCAGGTGAAGGGCTAAAAATACATTCGAGATTTAAGAATTGATGATAGTTGATTTTAGAAATGCTCAATGACATGTTCAAAGCCTCACATTCTTCAAAAAATTTGGTGAATATTTTATAAAATTTATATAACAAAATATATTTAATGAAACTGCAATATTCGAGATAGAGATTGATCAAACCTGATAGACAAATCCTTCAAAGTCAATTCATCAAAAATTCCATCCGCTTTTCTTGGAGAAAACAAAGTTTATTTTGTGACAATAACATTAATATATTTTGAAAAATTCTAAAATCTGAAATGGAATCTGAATAATACAAGCAAAATTGTTGGCTTGATACTGAAAATCTTTCATTGAAATCACAGGCAGATTCCAGAATTTAGATGATGGCTCTAAATTTTTCAAAGCTTAGAACTAATTTCAGAAGCTTAATAATCCAAATTATTTTTCAAAAAAGCATCTTCATAAAAAAATATTACGATTAAAATTTAAACTGATTTTTTTTTCTTCTTTGATTCTTAGTAGATTCTTTGATCATCTTACAATATCTCAAAGATACACTCATTTTTAGAAGAAAATGAATTTATGAACGTACATAAATGTTTGATCCCTATTCATGTAATGCAAAATTTTAATGCCTTTTGTGACACAATGAGAAGTGAAAAGGAGTTTCACTAGATATCGTTCGCTTCAAGAACGTCGTCTGTTCTTTGTGCACATCACGGAGGAGTTTTTGCCAACAGGTCGAGTAAAAATTTTACGAAGGTCTGAAACAAATCTATTGAGCTATTTAAATGTATTTCGTGTTTATCATGGTCCATTAAACTGATGCAAAGTCATTTTATTTCCCCTTTGAAAATGAAGGATAGGTCTCTTTTTAAAATGAATAATCATTTCTGTCTATAATGTTCGAGGAAACCCCTAAATATAAAGAATAAATAGAATCTCTCCTCTGATAAACACGTTTTTCCACCGAAACATCATTCGTGATTTTCATTCTTGAAACTTCACTTTATACTCACTCGATTTAAGAACAGTTGAGTGTCGGAAAAACAACATGTTTCCTTTTCGATATTGTTTATTTTCCATCTAAATCATAAAGACGACGATTATAAACTTTAAAAAAATCGAAGGGGAAACACCGTTTCAGACGAAAAAATTTTGGACTTGTCCCAAAGTTTTTACGCCGTTACTTTTACGTATTTTTCAACTTTCTTGCTAACTTTATGGCAATAATTACATTTACTTTCTGGTGCGGGGAGTTTTTACAGAATCATTTCCCCAAAACTTCTTCACTTAGAATTCAAACGATTTTTTTAAATACTTTTTTCTAAATATTTTTTTAATTGACCATTTTAAAATTTTCATTTTTATAATTTTAAATCTTTAAGACTACAAAAAAGGGTTAGATTCGACGCGTTAGTAAAACTGAATATTTCATTAATATTTTGATAACAGGAAAAAATCAAACTTTTCAAGAAATTTAATTGTAAATTATTGGATTTTAGGAGCAGCATTTGATCTCTTATTTAGCCTCCTATGTTTGCATTATCGTATTTATTCTAAATATTTACTTTTTTATTTTATTTTAAATGAATGAAAGACCAAATTTTTGTCTAATCAAATTTTTTTGATTCGCATTACGTGGAAAATTCGAAACAACAATACATTTATTAAAAATTCAATATTATTTGTTTGGGGCAATACATTTATTGACTATTTGTAGCTTCATGAGCGTCATGAAACTATTAGATAAAAAAATGCCTATAAAATATTTTTTTTAAATCAGTTACGTCAAAGTTTATGCATTTTTTTTAAAAAATCAGTTAATCAAGTATTATTCTAATTTACTTTCTAATTCTAATTTTTCGAATTCATTCTAATTTTTGAAATGAAAATGGACGAAGAAAGCTGCTACTGATTGTGACTTCTGTACATATAGATATTTTGTCTAAATAGATTTAAATGCAATAGTGTATGTTATAGCAAATTAGCCAATGAATATATTTAACGAACAATCAATTCTGTTATGCATTTAGCTTCTTAGCGCCTCTCTATTTTTTTTTCACCCACTGCTGCTATTTACTAACTCTTTAATACACGGGACTTTTTAATATACTAAAATTCTAATTTTATATCTAATGTACGGGAAATGTTGAAATTATTTATCTTGAAGTATATATTTAAGCGAATAACAAAGTATTTCCATTTTTACTTATCAGGATGTCTGAGCTGAAGTTAACTATACTATCATTTTATTTCGCTATAATCGGTTTCCTTGTATGCATAATAACTATTTCTGGGTAATGAGCAAAACCCTTTTTCCAACGCGTATACATCGAAATAAAAGAGAAATTAAATTAAATAATGGTCAGCATTTTAAAATCTCTACTTGCCCAGAAAAGCACTACTTTCTCTCCACAATCGTCTTCCTCGTAAAGAAGAGAGCTTTACAGGTGGCTCAGACGCACTCTGAAGTGGAGTTCTTCAGGCGACTTAAGAGACGCCATCAAGTATTCTAGAAGTCACAACTCGTTGAAAGGTTCATTAAGAGTTCAGTTATATCTCTTGCTCTTGAAACTTATGTGTCTAATCTCGGAAACTATTAACCCTTTCGTCCCGAGCTCCGCATATATGCGGCTTCCACGCAACGACTGTTAGATACGAGTGCCGCATATACGCGGCATCCACGCAACGACTACTGGGTACGAGCGCCGCATATACGCGGCATCCACGCAACGACTTCTGAGTACGACCGCCGCATACATGCGGCATCAAAAATATCTGTACAAGTGCCATCTGGAGTCGATGGTAACAACTATATTACTAGTTTTTACATATTTTATTACATATTTTGTACGTATTAGATTTACACCTTATATTTCAATAATTTTCATGTCGCTATTAATTATATTAATCATTTCATCGTTAAGCTTTGTAATTATATAAATACCTATGTTATCTATAATTTTGTATTTGAATAATTTTATAAGTCCTACCATATTAAAAATGTAAATATACTTATTACATTAGAGCAATGATTGATTTATTCAGCACAGTTCCTATTTAACACTTAGAACAACATATATAAAGAAACCACGCGCACTGTGCATTTTTCCGGCGCGAGGTTCCGTTCAGTGACGGTACTTCGGCGGACGGGGCAGCCGTAGCGAAAGAGTTAAAAAAGCAGAGAGAACTGAAAAAAATCTGGATTAGTCAATTGGGAGTGACAGATGAGAATAGCGGACGAATCGGAGAATTTTCAATGAAAACTATGTTTTGGTTCGGTCATTTGTTACCAATTTGCTGTTTGCGTAGTGCCTGCACTTGTTACTATGAATGGCTGATTTTAAATAGAAGGGATTTTTATTTTTTTAAACTTTTGAATTTATCAATGCACAATCTACGAAAAGATTTTGAAAACTTTTCAGCAAGTACAAATTATTTTTATTTCAAAACTAGATTTTAGCCGCGACTTCGTGCGCATGGAAAAGCTAACATCTAACCTAACAACATACCGTACTTGGAATGAAACCTTTTTTCTCTTTATAAGAACCTTCCAAGTGCTTAATGAAAATATTTTTTTAAAAAAATTAGTCGAATTGGCCGTGTCGTTCTCGAGTTTCACGCTTAGCAACACATTTGGCGATTCATTTTTATTTATATAGATTATCTACATCAAATTAGCTGGAAAAAAGGGCACAAAAATGAAACTGATATCATTGAAAAGACAATATTTTTAATTTTAGGTTGGTGTAAATATTTCAAGAATTTTTTCCCCGCAGTTTCTGAAGAAAAAATCAAGCTATCGGATACTTTCTCATAGCCTGAAAGCGCAGCTGTCATCGAAAATTGGTTCATTTGTTTGCAAGAGATCCCTTCCCCTTAAACGATTGATTTAAGTCTGTTTTTAAGCATTCTTAAATCGGGATTATAAGAATTCTGAGCAATGATATACGTTTAAGTAAAACAGAAAATTCAAATATATAAATAAATAAAGATCGAATAATTCAAATTTTAATTTTAATGTATTTATTTTTTAAATAATTCAGAACAATTTTTTAAAAAGTTGCTGTAAATTGAAATAAATATCACTGAAATGGTAAAATTTTGAATTTCCAGAGGGTTTTAAAATATTTCTTCTACCCCTAATATTACAGTAGAAAAGAGCTGATATTGTTTTTTTAATTTTTGTCAATTTAATATTTAATCCAGTTTATTTCATAACACTTTTCACTTTCGAACTTCAATAAATCAATAAATATCAATTTGAGGATACGTAGGAGTAAATAGGGCTGCCTTACAATGCCCGGGAGTTTAAATAATTTATCAAATCATTTGGTTATAAATTTTCGAAAGATTACTTTCCGTATTAACTGCATGGTCACTTAGGACCTACTTATTACTTTAGTTTCTATAGAATCAGCCCCCTTTGGCAACCCTTCAGCCCCCCCCCCTTAATTATTGAATATATAAAAGAAGGGTACATTTATATTGTCGCGAAGATGAGATGAATGTAGTAGAGCTAACGAGAATAAACACACTCAAGCTCAGCTCACGATTCTTTTATTATCAGACTAATCTCGAAACTACTTATATACACAAAAAACCTTCTAGAATTTGAAGGCCCGCAGAAAATTAGGAATAAATTTACATAATACAAATTTGCATAATTAACACAACAAATGAGAAATTAAATTGAAACAGAAATGAATTGAACAGAAATGAACTGAGTTCCCATAGCAACTTGTTCCGCTTGTATTCGAACCCGCGATCTTCGGATTACGAATCCCGTGCTCTCCCGACTGAGCCATCGGGGCGCTTGGTTAGGAACTTCATTTTCGCTTCAATATTATTAAATAATTAATACGGAATACATTGAAAAAAGCATTTCACCTTGTTTTTTGACTCAACTGATAAGCATGAATGCAATTGAATAGAAATTCTCAGGAAATTAAATATATATATATGTGTGAAGAAACAAAAGTGGAACTGAAAATCCTGCTTCGGAGGTAATGATTACTAAAAATATAAAAATCAAGGTTTTGTAAATGTTTAGCGTTAATAAACATTATCACAGGGAGCGTATCAAATTGATATATATTAAATATTAAAACTAAAGAGGGAAATGTATGAAAATGAGATCGATATACTAAATATAGCACCTTTTTTTAACCGTAAGATATTTAAACTACAATTCTGTAAGATAGTTGGTTTTGATAAGTAGGAGCCTCAGTTTCTGTTTTGCATGCGTAGCGATTACTTATCTGCTGATGTCTAAGTATAGGTTGTTTATTCAGTGTCACCATATGTTTGACTTTAATAAAATTTTCCGTTTGAAGCCTCTTCATTGACTCCATTGATATCCCCCCTTTTGCATTGTGGGTGACTTCCAAATTCGACAGTGTGAATCTCTCAGCACGGTTAGTCCTCGGCCTACGGAAACAGAGTGGCATCGCCTGTCCCCTGTTGAAGAATGGGATTCCGACTAGAAGGGTTGCATCGTGACATCTTATTTCTCATTGAATGTACTTTTTGTTGAACCATCTGAAAATTTTGAATAATGTTCGGCCATTCCATTAACTAGCTAAGCAAAGATATGGATTAGGCTTAACTATTAAAGATTTCAATGAAGCAGCTTGAAATTCATACAATGATTTGTTTACATTTGACTATTGCCATTTCGAAATAAGCAATAAAAGCAATTTTTGCATCACGTGCATTAGTCTTTTATATATATAGAGAGAGAGACAGATTTTTTATAAGTGGCTACAATGACAAACTACTGATTTTGTGCGAAAAACAAAGTTCTTTACAATATCTGAAGATAGATAAAATAATCTAAAGGTAATTGTCAAAATCAATGGGAATAATTCCGACTCAATGTTATTTTTATTATTACTGGGTATCATTTCCCAGAAGAGTTTTCACCCGTACAAGAAAAATGACGCGGATAAAACCGACGAGCGGCGTCCAATCACAGAATGCTCTCACGTTTGCAAGCAGCTGAAAAAAGAGAATGCTTTTGTGTGTCGAATTTACGATTTGCCAGCTTTCCTATTTTATGCTGCTAAATATTTTTAAAGCAAATATAATGAAACATAAATATATATATATTTTTAAAAGATTTTCGCCATTACTCTTATTTAATCAAAGAAAAAATTCATCATTTAATTCGATTTTTACTCCTTTTTTTAATAGTTTCAGAATGTTTGCTGCTAATGAGCTATTATGAATGGGTGTGTTGCCTTTGAGCTTACATGTAAGTTAATGTCGCTTAAATCATGTAAATCGAAGTACGGTCCTCACCTTTCAAATAAATGCTACTTTTGAGGAAGTAATTTAATGTGCATATTTAGCTCGCGATGGGTCGTGCATCAGCAGATTTGCTTCGTGATCGCTGGCTCGCTCGGTTGACCTGCATCTTTAGATTCGAGGTAAAAGGCACTGGTCGATGACAGAAAGGTGAAAAATGGTGTCAAAATATTTTTTCATGTTTGTTTAAAAGAAACCGTAACCGAGGGTTCCAAACAAGAAGCGTTCTTTCCTAAGTAAAAAAAAAGTAAATCTCAAAACTAAAGAAATATGAAATAAAGAAAAATATGAAATACAAGCTGCGTATGAGATAAAAAGTGCCATCAGGAAACTGCCCAAAACACATGCTTCCACGATTCGCCCCATCCATCTTGTTCAAGCGTTAAGCCTCGCTGGTGACGGCGCATCTATCCATTTGCCAGCCCCCTCCCCACCTTTTACGCGTCACGTGGTACTGCGTCGCAGCACGGTTAACGTTTAAAAAGTAAGTCCAAGATTTAGAGAGAGGGAAGGAAAAAAACTGAATAATGATAAAAGAAAAAAGATGGCATGTGATTTAGTCTTTCGCCTGGTGTTTTGTGGTGAGACAGAACTTTTTGTTGAAAAACATCTTTATTTATCATACTTGATTGATGTGACTTGAAAATATTACCGTTAATGTTAACCTTATTTCTTATATTTGCGTAAGTGAACACAGAGCGTCTCTGGGGACATTTCAAACACATTAGTTAAAAGGGGAGGGGAATGCAGGAAGAGGACAACAAGCTGATATACTTCTTAAATGGAATTATTTAAAAGTTTATTGATTAATTCAAGAATATTCAAAAAGCTTTAAAGTTCTATATAAAATCTAGAAAAACTACTTTTTAAAACAATGATAATTTTAATGGGAGTACAGCAAGGTAAATAAATGTGATTATTAAACTGACACGCAATGTCCTCTTGCAGTAAAGTAAGAAGAATATGGCACTGTAAAAATTCTTATTTAAATACTATTGGTAATTTATTTTATGCAGAAATATTTTATTCTAGGCGGAAAATTGTGGGTCCCATCTTCATTCCTGTTTTATTACCTTTCTTCTTATACCTATTTTAAAATTTCCTGTTTTACTATTACCCTTTAATTATAAGAATTACTATAATAATTTATAGAACTTACTAATAATTATTATTACTAATAATTTAT
>JAOUZG010004505.1:7154916-7172680 GCA_026289955.1 Argiope argentata | reverse complement strand
AATTTATAGAACTTACTAATAATTATTATTACTAATAATTTATAGAAAAATGAGTAGCAGTATTCTCTCCTCCTTGTATAATATTTTATATTCAGTCTCGTCATAGCGTAGAAAATCTATTAGCTATTTCTGAACAGCACTTATATGCGAAAAGACTGAAAATTTTGATTCAGATCTACAGTGCTGCTGCAAAGATCTATCAAGATTGTAAATTTAATGTTGTATTTTGTGCAAAGTTTACATTTCTGGGGAAAATATCTTCTACCGAATTTGATCCATGCAGATCTGACTTCTCGAATTCATGTGCATATGAATAGATGGATGGATTTTTCTTTTCAGGGGTTTTATCGAAGTCTTACCCCCAATCTGCAAATGTGCCGTGAAAATCGTATATCTATACGTTTAGATGATATATGTTTTTAAAATTACACTCACAAAACGACAAAAAGATACGAATAACTGGCACTTGTTGTTGTTGTTGTTTTACTCAGAAAGGTACAAAAGTCGACGATAAATGAAAATTACGTCGGTAAATATTTCCATCCACCCATTTTTTGTAAACCAAAAATTTTTTTAAAAAACTTAATGCAGTTGTTATCAGATCCTATATTAGTGCTTAAAAATATTATTAACTGGTTTATCTCTTTTTGCATTACCATTGTCAAATTTAGCACGGGGCTAAATTTTTTAAATTTCTTATTTTCTTTCAAAAAGTAAATTAGATTCTTACAACAAACTTCCCGATAACTCTGTATAATAGCCGATTATAAAATTATCTAGGATTATCTACTAGAATTATCTACATTATCTATTCAAGAAAAAATGAAAAAGAGAGCATTGCACGGCGTTTATATGAAATGGTGAACCATAACTAAAACGTTATTGAAACTTTCTACGTGTATCTTGTAAGATATTTTAAAATAAAACGCCTCTTATGGTAATAAGTTAAGAATATTACTTCATTTCAAATTTCAATATTTCTCAGATTATTTTAGTCCCAACTATTTGAAATTTCTAGTCCAATATTCTATGAACTAAAAAAATATTTCGAAGTAAAAAATAATCGAAATGAGAATCGTCCGCGGAATCAGCTCTTCTGTATCTCATGAAAGATGTTTGTGGTTGTGAGCATGATTCAATGTCGACTCAAACACCATTCTGCGGAATGACTCAGCTCGAAGCGAAGAGCAAGCACAACCGCCGAGTGATGCTTAAAGATGTGGGGAGGGAAGGAGGGGGTCATTACAGGAATTCGTAAAAATCGCACGCATCAGAGTCCACATAATCTCTCTAGCGGCGCAGGAATTTAAAGCGGAATTTGAAACGCCGGCCGTTCGTCAGCATGCAAAAACAATTCTGGATCTCTTCATCAAAAGAAGGCGCTTTGACTTCATTTACGCAGCCAATTAGGAAGCATTTTTGTTTTGCTCCTCATTTATATAATAGCTGCTTTCTCAGAGAACATAATAATTTGAAGAAGAATTCTAATTTGTATAATGGTTGCTTAAAATGCGATTTCCTGCTTCGTCAACAGCTGCATTTTCTTTCGTTCGAGCTCCTGACTTTCATTTCCTCCTTCACTCTCTGCAAAGGAAGGAACAAAATTATAATTTGACTATCCTCCTCCGATTAATGTGGAGACATCACGGAGAAAGTTTTAAGAGGATTAGAAATTCGGAAAACAAAATTGATTCTATTGAAAGTTTAAATAGATATATCCCTTTTTTTTAAAAATCCAAACACACAAACCCTTCAATGAGATTTTCTGTTGAAAAAAAAGGAAATGAAGTAGAAAGCTATATAACAGAATGCTTATCTATAAGTCGCAGTCCAGTGGCTTTTGGTGACCAACTCGTTCGCCAAGAGTAATGCTCTCCAAAATTTTTAGTTCAATACTTCTGATCCTTAGTCTCTTAACAGCTTCAGCAGTAAAATATTTCTAGGATTCAAATCACATAAATCACTAAATAATTAATTTCTTAGTAATTATTTAATCTCTAATTTACTTAATTACATAATATGACTGCAGAAATTTTAGATATTTTTCCATTGCACTATTCATCTCTCTACTTTACTGTAAGCTGAGGCAAGAATTGAATTTGAATTTGAAATAGAAGACTTCAATCTTCAATATATACTAAAGCACTTTTTCTGTACTCAAAATTGAATCATTCAACATTGTAATCTTGGATGTACCATAAGATAATTTTTACACACGCTTTAATAAAACACGCTGATAAAAGCCTTTTTTCCATGGCTTTGATACATCAGAAGGAATTTTAATTTTAAAAATAAAATACAAAAATGTCAAAGAAATCATTTAATAAGTCATTCGGCAGATTTTCGACAGATCCAGGAAAAATAAGCAGTGTACATTGTGGGATTGAAGGATGGAAAAAGAAACTGATAAAACTGTCTTCAGAAGAAAAAAAAACATTCAGTAGATTTTAAAAATTCTTAAAATTGTTTTAATTCTTACTTTTCAAAATGTGTTTGATGGTCGGATCCCATTTCGGAAAATTTTATACTTAAATCTGCCATAAAATAAAAACTACTATTGAAATCTGGCAAAAAATTATTACTTGGACATTTCTTTATTAATTAAATGGACACGGTCATCTTTTATTGATTAATGCATCCAAATATATAATCTTATTAGAATGAAAGGAATTCAGTGTTAAATAAACCATTATTCATTTTAATTCGCCATTGTCTAAAATTGGAAATTAGGCATTCCTCCATAAGAACAATAATGTAATAAAATATTTTTAAGTCAATTCCTATTAAGTCTTACGAAGAAATTCTTTATTTTAATTATTTTTTATAAAACGATTACAACTGATGTTCTCGTTTCCGCTTCGCAGCGGAAGGAAGAGTGCAGTACCTTCTGAGGGTAAGACATGGTTGGACTCTACGACCCGCCGCGAAGGTACACAGATTTAAACCCTAAAACTGACTGACCAGACCACCGCAACAGGAACAGCGGTGGGAACTGGGATTGAATCCCAATGGCCACCGCCGCCCACGGTACAACTCTCTCCATAGGAAGTACTCCATGTCATCGAGGGGAGGAGTCTAACCTTCATCTATTAGAGTATCCTTCAAAGGTGACGAGATCTAACTATCATTCCGGAAGCATCTCATCCTCTGGACGAGGTGTCCTCCTGAGGGAGAGCTTCTGAAGGTATGGGCACCTGAGGATCTGAGGACAGAAGTCTGAATTCTAGCTTACACACGTCACTTCGAACTCACAACCCAAGGGATACGAATCCAACGCCCTGCCAACAAGACTATTCCGGCCTAATAATTGCAATGACTATAAATAATTGATCAAAAAATTATATTAACATTGAATTTTCAACGCCAATTGTGGCAACGCAAAATGCGTGAAATTTCTACAACAATTGGGGTTACGCAAAATAAATTAGAAATTTCTAATTTTCTTTATAATATATTATTTTAATTCGAAAGTACTTCAAAATGAATAAGAAAAATCGATTCATAACACTGTAATGCTGTTTAACTTTGAATACAACAAATATTATGAAAATTAACAGAATAGTTTAAAATAATTGGGCGAAAATATGCTAAGCCTAACGTCATTGAAGTGAAGAAAAAACAAACAGAATTGGTGGTACGGAAATAAAGATTTTTGGTGAGAAAGTCAGTTTTTAATTAATTAATAAAAAACTAATGAATTTATATTTAAAAAAACTGTATTAACATTAAATGTCCCCAAAAGTTTGAAAAAATTTACTAGAACTTGACTGTATGTATAAAAAATATTTTACTGCCGATTGAAAATTTGAATCAGATGTGTAAATATAGGTAGAGTGTGAGCTAATAGCCGGAATGGGAAAACATAAATAGGAATCAACATTGAACAACACAATCACAACAGGAAAACAATACAGGAATCAGCGTTCAATAGAGATCAACTTTCATTACGCTAGATATATGAATTACCTTCTATGGACCCGTGTAACTTTCAGATCACATTTTTTATTGACATTTTACAAAATAATTATTTTTTTTTTTCATGAGATGGCGCATAAATCTTAACTCTATGACTTTGCTAACACAAACAATATTAATATTTGCTAGGCTCATCAACCCTAAATAGCAAAATAATTGCTGTGTTGGCAGCAAAACTACGCCAAACCCCTTTACCCAACTGAAATTATTTGTGCTTTTGTCAGTGATTACCAAACTATGTTTATGGATGCATGTGCACATATGAGCTATTGTACACAGAAGTGCAAATTCTATAGGCCGTTGTGACTTGAAAGTCACATAATGATTATAAAGCAATAAAATTGTTTAAACATAAAAATGTGTTTTCACTTGCATATATAGGCTTATAATTTCTGATTTTTTGTTCCCACAATTTTTTTTGGAGTTAAAACAAAAATTCGACTCACAGAGGGTTAAAAGTCAAATTTATTGACTTGGCAATTTTTTCTCTGGTTGAAGCTTAAACCAGTCTGTCCTCATCTTTTTCAGACTTAACTAATATTTTGCACACTTTATTTTCATTTAAATTTTTCACAAACCTTATTAACTTGGAAATAAATTACATTTTACATTTTTTAGCTTCACTCCTTCTTATTAATTGGGCGGAAGGAAACCACGTTTGTATAATGGTGCCTTACATTTTGATAATGATAATTAGTTTTTAATGTTCAAAAGGTTTTTGCTCAGATGAAAAAATAAGCCTTCCGCCCTGGAAGTCGGCTCCATCACGCTTAGGTGAGATTACGGAAGTCTCTATTATTTAACAAGCACGCATAGTTTGAAATGAATAGCGAGATACCGTTTCAGAAACGCATAACGTTAAATGGTTAAAGAAATTTAAAAAAAAACATTGAGAACATTTATATTCAGTCAGTTCAGTTATAAATGAAGGGGATTTTAAATACCGTTATATGATTGTGATATCAAGTATTTTCAAAAAACTAAAAAGAAGAATAGCGAGTATGTTATAGAAATAGACCTAGCATTTCTTGAATATCGTTTTTTAAATTGCTAAACCCACTGAGCAACCATCAGTAGGACGCTCCATTCAGAGTGTCACATCAGAATGAATTTCTTCCAAAAAATGACTCTCGGGCACTGCAATTGATGGTTGTAGCTAAAGGATGAAATCGGATGCGCCCAGCTCAGGATTTTCAAAGTGAAGCGCCCGATTCGTATCATAATCGGAACTGTTGGATTGCCAGAAAAGAGCATGAAAACACCTCGCTGATTACAACTGCAGTTAGTTTTGAAAGGGAGAAAAAGTAAAGTTTCCATTTGAAACATTGATGTTAGTTGCGATTCGTTTCCTGTTGCATTTTTCTCGTTCACCCGAGTTGAAGCCGTTTTGAAACGAACACTTTTAAAACTGAAACAGAAATGAAGACATTCCCTTAGTTTGCTTAGAGAACCACTGTTCTGCTAATGGGAGAAGTTGGATAGAAATCTAACCACTCGATTATTCCATTTAAATTTGAAATTTCCAAGTAAATCGCGATAAATTATAATATAATATTCGATTGCACCCCTTTCATTCAAATAAGTACTGAACCTTTTTTAATTCATCGTTCCCGTCTCTTTCTGTTGCTCAGAAACTTACAATTTTCTCGGAATGAGCTGGCTGTTGCACCTCGATATTGTATTGAATCAACATCCGGAAAGTATCGCTGCCATCCCACCCATTCTCATCCCGAACACACGCCTGTCACTCCGCGCCCTCCCTTCACGAGGTCGGGAGCTGAACACTGATAGCTTTCAAGTAATGCATGCTTGTAAACCGGCTTCAGGATATTTACAAAGATCCCGGAATAATACTCGGATGTTTTAATTTTTGGGAGCCTTTCAAACACCTCATCCAGAAATTGTTTTTCTTGCGGCGGGCAACATTTCACATGCGAGTGACAACAGCTGCCTCCCCAGATGGTTCATGCAAAATGTGTGCAGCAGGCGCAGCCCGCGTGACATTTCCTTCCAACGGAGAGAGGACAACCCCCGGGTTCTCTGATCTCCCGTTTATTCGTTTATTCGCAAACATTAGCGTGTGGTTTATTTTCCTGGATGAATAGTCGCCAGTATTTTGCTATTTATCTATGTTTGTAATCCCCATCATTTTTTGTTTGAGATGTGAAAATTAAATGATGTATACAAACTTTGAAATTATTTGAACAATGCTGAAAAAAAAACAATGCACTTAAGCAAATCTCGCTCCAATTTTGAAACAGATCTACTGAAGTAAAATATTGGTTGGATAGAAATTGGATAATTAAGAAGGTACCAAACATTTACTCGTACAAACAATGGACTCCTTGTTAGTCATTTCGAACTTGGAAGATAAATTAAAAATTTGAGAGCCATTATTTTAAGACTACGTCATCTTAGTGCGTTTCGTGTACACGAAACTAAAAATGCATCTGCAATAGGTACAATTTTTGTTGCTATTCATAAAATAACCGAAAGTGTGAGGCTTTTTATCCCTGAATACAGCTTTCAAATACAACAAGAGCGATGTTTGCAACTTTATTTTCAAAACTCGGAAATGTTTCCGTTGTCTACAGATTCGAACTATAGCTGGCTGGAGGATGTCAGTGGGACTTCACAGTTGGGAAAAATCAAGTAAAACTGACGACTAATTTAAAATAGAATACTCATTAAATTCGCCTATATAAAAAAGAATATTTTTAAGTAATTTATTTAAAAATAATAAAATTGTTATATTTATAAAACTTATTTAAAAGATTACTTTATTGCCATTGGGTCTAAAAATGGAAATAACTTCCTTATCAGCTGAAAATCAAGGTGAAGTTAATTACTTTATCTGAAAATTATTTTACTCCCTGATCTGAAAATCTCTTTTACGCCTTTACATGCTTTGAAAAATTACACATAAATCGTTTCAATTATTTTTGCGTTATTCCATAAACATTTTATTTGTAAATTCTTTGTATGTAAAATATGATTTGATTTTTTAAATAGGTGCCTTTTATGTTTTTAAATATGTCAAAATAAAATTCTGAATTATATGAGTATGCAAAGACCTTTGAAAAATTCTTCGCCCTATTTTCTTTATGCCTTCAAGTGTCAAAAGAATTTATACAAAGATAATTTTTATGAAAGATAAGAAATTATAAATGGTCCTTTTAAACGATACGATAGGGAAACAAAGTGTCTTAAAATAAAATATAAGTTGATTAAATCCTTGTTATTAAAATGCTGAAAATATAAGATCCCATATTTAAATAAATCATTTTTAAGGGGAAAACCCTTCCTTTCAGAGAAAAGAATATCGGGCGAAATTTAATTTCCCTTTCTTACTAAGAATTCTCCTCACCGGGTGTAAATTCAGGAAAGGAAGATTATTTACATCGAGTTCCGCGCCATTTTTTACTTTTTTGAAATTTTGAGTGAAATTTTTATCTGAACATAAGCAATTTTTATAACATTAAAATTCCGTTAACTTTTTCAGAATGTTTTTTGTTACTGGTGGTTTGAGTGAAATGTCTTATTTAATGTCAAGATGTTTGTATTTTCTCCTTTTTCCAACAGATTTAAGTCATTTGGACTGGTATGAAAAAAAATGGACACTTAATCCATGTAAATGTAAAATATATGTTCAGTACAAACAGTGCTCGGGCACTTATAAAGTAGGAGGCGACAAGAAAAACTGATCCTTTAGCTTTGATCATTCAATCCAACGTTTACTAAAATAGAATAAACCCTCTAGGCAAGCTGGAAGGCGTAGGTAGATTCCTTATTATTGCTATTTCCAAATTTCTGTCAATCCTATGACAAAAGTTAAAGAGAATGATCTTCCCGAAACTTTCTGATATACCCCCCCCCCCCATTAATTCTGCCCCTCACCCAGCGTGAAATAGGGTATTTTGCGTAATGTCTCGAGTGTCGTTCACTGAGGACGTGAGCAATAATTACAACTTACAGATCAGGTGATGATTACAAAAGACAGATGTTTGGAGTGAATTTGTCATTTTTATTGAAGCTATTTTCACATAATACATTAATATAAGAGTCTAAAATGTGCTAATACACATTTTAGACTCTTTTTGAGCACTTATTCCAAAACGCCAAAATTTAATTTCAGTTGCAGCCACAGGACAATAAAGTGAACTTCATTGATTTTGGTCGTTGCCTTTATGAATTATCGCATTTACATGCTTGAGAAAGTACAGACCGCAGATTGTGAACTTCTTGCTGAAAGGGTTAAAAACTTAATACGATACTCCATTTCAAATGCTAAACTGGTTTACCAAATTTCGTTTACATGGTTCTTTTCATTTTGTAATTATTGAGTCAATTTGTACTCGAATTGCCTCACAAACACACGCATATTATGAAGTATTTTTCTTTTAATGTCAGTTTTTTAAAAAAAAATTCGAAATTTAAAAAGGAAACAAGAATTTTCAAAGAAAAATTTCGAGGGTCCGTTTGAATTTTTTCATTCAAATTAATTCAATTACAAATATTGAAAAAATATTTCATAAAAACCTTTATTGCATTATATCTTCTAATTGGAACAAAATGAGTTTTATTGTATAAATTATTTCTTGCAAGATTTTTGAGAAGTGGAAAGAGAACAAAAACCCATCCCATCCATTGTCGGCATGCTTCTATAGTCAAGGGACTCTTTGCATCCGGCCCGGGTATTTGCCATCGTGTTTTACTGCTTGGGAATAACAGCAGCTTGCGATAATCTTTTTTCCGGTCTCTACTTCGTCGTATCGACAGCGGAAAATGGTTTCGTCTTCGTCGGAGCGCCTGTCCGCTGCAGAAATAAACCTGACCTTACTTAATCTACGAGAGCTGCTTCGTCCGTTTATTTATTTTTTCCTTCGAACGTCAACCTGAATGTATTTGGATGCCAATCATTTCAGGAGAGAGTTTCTGCTTCTGTTAGCAATTTCTTTCTTCCTTTTCTGCTTCCTTGGGAATTAAGGTGAATGACTTGCCGCATCGCCTACACATCAGGCGAAATGCAACATTCACGATGAATCAGAGACATACTTCGTTATCATTTCTTGATTCAAAGACATCGAAGTATTTCACTCCTACTTATTAAGAAAAATGAGTGTAATCACTTAACAACTCGATTTCATGGTTTTCATAAATTTTAAATTTCAGCATTTTCTGAATCTTCTCTTAAAGCCTCTTTAAAACTATGCTTGTAAATCATAAGAGAGCGACAAAAGTTAAATTCATCAGCTGATTCTACAAAGAAATTTGTCAATATCATTAGATTTTGAGCTAAATCCTTTATTGGGTAATATTTTTTCTTAAATACATATTGGATCTTCTTCAGTGTACTATAAACTATTTAGTCTCATGGCATGAGATCCGTCTCTGGCAATGCCCCCGTCACCAGTGCATAGTGCAACGGTACTGCCGAAGTGACAATTAATAATGTGTGTGTGTGTGTTTGAAAGAGCGAGCGAGTGCGTATTAAAGTGTGCGTATTAATTGAGAGAGTGTACTTAGATTGAAAAAACAATATTATGCAGAATGTAGTAATCTCCAGATTTTATGACCAAATTGCCACTCATATTTAAAATTAAATCAAATTATGTATGTTGTTTTTATGGGTAATATATATTGTTATTCCATCTATGCATACAAAAACTATTTAAATATATTGCAAATTAAAATTAATTAATTGGAAGAAATTCCGCAGAAAAAAAAATGAAATAGCTATCACAGATTATCTTTATTTTAGTTTTGATGAATGAAACAAAAGCACCCAGGTTCAAATACAATGAATATCAGTTCCTCAATTTCATTAACGTCTGAAATGTTAAAATTCCTTTATACCTTTAAGTGAAATTTCCGATGATTACTCAGTCTTTCTAGGTGTATTAAATATATTTTTATTTAATAGAATGCAAAATATTCAATGAATATTGAAAAATGGAATATTTTTAAATATTCTATTTTTCAATATATATTTTTTAAATTCAGAAATAATTTAAAAAGTTTTTTTTTTGTGAATGAAATTAATTTCGAATCTAATGCTTAATGTAGTGACAGTAATTTTATAAACTCTTTCTGTTTATAAAATTGTTCGGAGTAAGCCTTGGGTGCTTCTTAAAAATACGTCAAGGGACGGATTTGCAGCATTGCTCTGAAATTAACAGAGTATCCCTTCGATTGTAAACAAATCTAAGGTTATTATTTCGAAAAATTACCAATTCAAACGTGTCCATTGAAATGACCTTTTCCAATGATACTTATTAGTAGTCAATTAATAATGCTTAGTATAATGTAAAGAACCATATAATAATGAATTCATCTAAAAATAAAAAGTAAAAATTGAAAATCTATTGTGCATGTTTCAATATATCATGCCAGAACATCATTTCTTGAAAGGCCAATCATTGAAAACATTTTACTTAACTAAACAATCTAATCTACTTTTAAAAATGTTTTTATTAATATTTGAGGAAAACATCTCAACCAAAAGTGGCAGATTTTGCAAACTTATGAACTAATTAAACTATTTAAACTATTTTTTAAAAAGATTTTTATTCAAGTTTGAAGAAAGCTTTCTTAAAGTTAAAAAAACTGAAAAGTTCATCTCAACAAAAAGTGGGAAATTGGAGATTAAAAAGGTCTTTATTTCGAAATTGCAGCTATTTTCCAATATTTTTGAGTTTCCTAAGGCCTATTATTGAGAAAGTTGAGATTTAAACCATTAATTCCTTGTCCACGCATGTTTGTTGACGCCAGAAATCTCATCTCATTGAACCCTCATTGAAGCATTATAATTTAACTTGATCGTGCAAATTAAATGATATTTTTGTTCATTTTAATTGTTTCATAGAATGAGTCACTTTAGTATTGCAAACGATCCAAAAATATTTGTCTCGCCTTTATTATTTGAAAAAATATCCCATTTCCTATTTATTTCATTTCATATAATTAGGTGTTTAAAATGGCATTTTTCTAGCTTTTATTTGCGGTAATAATTAACTTATTTTTTATCCGAGCTTTTGTAAATGCAATGACAACACGTTATTAAAAGCTGAATTTTTTTAGATGCTCGTGCAGATTATAAAAATTTCACTTCATTTCCCACGCATTATTGTTTACGCCAAAAACCTCATCCCTAAAATAACATCATATTCATAACATATATTCTAACATCAAATTCCCCTAAAATAACATCATATGATAATAATCCCATAATACTTATAAGCCCTTTGCATAGATTATTAATTTTTTATGCCCTTAAATGATTAATATTGAATTTTAAAAGATTTCACCTTGTTATAAGATAGCTTATAGACATGGATTTGATTGAATCAGTTCACTGCGAATTATTGTGCCTTCAAATTGAAAAGGACGCATGTGAACGGAATGAAAGAGGAAAGAAAAATCCTGTTTCGGAATTAACGACTGGGAGGCGAATTGAATACTTTGATAGATGATTAGGGATCTCATAAGTCAATAATAACTTCGCTGTTATATGCGTAAGATTAAATTTTGAAAAGTAATAAAACATAATATATGGAAAAAATTAATATAATTAAAAAGATAATGTTTTTTTTAAATTTTAAAATAATAAAAAAAAGTCGTACGTAATAATTTTAATAATAATTTTTTTGAAGACATGAATCTCAATTTCCACAGACAAGTCGAATTGGTTAACCTTGTAGAAATGATTAATCTGCGCTATCGTTTGGTATATATATCATCAACTATTTTACATCCGTGTCATCAAAAGTATTTATGATAAAAACTGTAAACTCTTTCTTGAATTATATTTTAAAGCATCACCAATTATTTAAATTAAACATTGAACAAAATGCAGCTGAAAAAACACTAAATGAATGAGTATGAAATTCTTAAGGTGGCTTATTTGCTTTCGACTGTTGCCATTCGACATTAATTAAAATGAGAAATTCCTATGAGAAATGCGTTAGTGTTTTATGTATATAAATAATAATACGTTAGTGTTTTATGTATATAAATAAGAATCATAATTTGGGTTAGAGAAGAGAAAATTATTAAGATAAAAAAATCAATTTTACAATAATAATAAATGTATCTAACGTTAAAAAATAGTCTATAATAATGACATTATTGAGTGAAATAGTAACATTTCACATAAGCTTTGATAATTCTTCGAGAAATCAAATAAAACATATCGCCTTTTCTTTTTATGAAATATGCAAGAGAAGAATCTGCGAGCTTATGTATCCACCTCTAATTTCAAATTAGACGCTTCTTTAATGTCTGAACGTTTTTCTAGTAAAACCAGTAACATGAAAAAATGTAAGTCAATTCCTGTTTGGGGGAATTAAGAATTTTTCTTTATTTTAGTTCTCCTTTATTGTATAGTTACAATTAATATATGAGTGAAAGAATAAAAAAATATTTTATTAACGATTGGAAAACTAAACGAGCGAAACAAATATCTACGGAGCAAAACAGTAGGAACTGAATAATCGATCGCCACTAACACAGTGAAACGGAAAACTTAGTTTTCAAGTAGATAATTAATCTAAAGCTAATCATATGCTATGGAAGGAAAGTTACGAGTGCAATTATTCAGTAACGCACATGATTATCTTTCGTTGACTTTCATATGCAACCGTGAATTACACATGCAAACGAATTGCTTAACCTGTGGAAAATTGAAGTTAAACGTAATTCCTTGTTTCTTTACATACTTTCTCGTGGGATTGACAAAAATTATTTCACGTTGAAGATTGCTACAAACAACAGCCCATAGATTTATAGAAATTGGATGTTTAAATGAATACTGATAAACAGATAATAACAGCTTACTCAAAACGTTATGCACAACACGTTATTAATTACATCCCCGCTTCACATCCGGAAACTTCAGAAATTTCGTGATTCGATATTTATGAGTTTATATGAGTGCAGAACAACTTCTGTTTTATTGAAATAGACGAGTTAAGCCTGATGTTTGCTCACATTTCTTGCTTCATTTCGGACTTGAAGAAATAATGCGATGCAAAATAGTCTTGCACAAAAGTATGCACTAACCGGATGTTTAGTGTAGTCTGGCTCAACAGACGTGAATTTTCTTGGAAAGAAATGAGCAGGCAAGTTCTCTTTTGAGCCCACTAATAGTTTTAGTGGGGTCGTGGTCCGTTCATTGGCAACTACTCATGGCCATAAATACTTATCCCTATTAATGCGATCCTTCCGAATGCATACAAACTGTGTTTGAATCCCAACGGTTTCTTCATTCAATTACTAATAATTAAAGTGTTTCTTATTTCATTCAATGACAAGACATTTCTTTTCAATTTTTTTAGCAACATTAATGGAATTTGACATGAATAATAATTTATTCATAGTTATCCACATTTAATTCAAAAAAGTACAAAAAATATAAAAATAATTTTAATATTTTATACATTCATTTTTTGAAAAAGGAAAACTAAGATTTTATTAGATAAATTTTGTTACATTTATTAGATATCATCTATATTAAAAAATCGCAGGGATTGAAATACATTGAAATTATATTCTTTTCTATATTTGTGCCAATGTATGGACACACTTACTAGTTTAAGACAACATAATGAACTGTTTCTCAATCAGCTGCTGCAGGAATGCGTCTTATGCGCACTGGATTCGAGTCGATTTGCGCTTGCCATCACCACCCTTCATGCTTACATTTTACGAAACGAAGAACCGACTTCCTTGCTTTTAGTTTGGGGAAAGCAATCAGCGGGGTCTGTTTCATCTCGTTGTTTCAGTCATGATCACTTTTACTTTTTAATAGAACCTGCCCAAGAGTAAAAGGGCAAGAAGTTATCAAATATTCTACTAACTCCCTGGAGACCACAAGATAAAAACAACTCTAGTAAGCTGAAGCTTCTTGCGTGGATTGTTTCTTGGCCTTCAATATACTCAAACGTAAAACATCATTGGTATAATAAACACATCATTGGCTCAGAAAATCCAAAATTTTAAGAAATATTTTAAAGGTTTTTTTAAGCGTATCTTTTCGAGATGAGCAGTTACTCTGAACGAAACTATCTGTTCATCGATGGTCACATACACATTGAGATGAAACGTTTCAGCAATATATCGATAAATATATCCCATAAGACGTTAATGGTCTCAAATTTGTTAATTTCTTCCCCACAGGAACATATTTCAAGATTACTAGATCTCAGATTTGTTGTTTTCTTATCATACTTTTTCTTTGCGTCCGACAGAATTCGTGTACAATCACAGCAGCACTTGGATACGCCAATGAGCAAAAATAAAATTATAAAAGCAATAAAATTCAGAACTATTGTTTTTATTTCTACTTATTTCCAAACATGTATTTCCCTTTTATATTTGAGTTCACGTTGACTTTTGTAATAATGATATCGATGCAATTTGTAATAATTATCCGTCATGAATTCTTGAAGTAGTGTATATATTATTTCTTGATGCAACGTTCCACTGTTTCCAAACTTTTGTATGAAGATTTTCTGTCACCATTTCACGTTCCCAGCAATAAAATGAAACCATAAAGTAAATACGATAAATATACATAAACCTATATTTTTCATATATAATAATACCATTAAAAATGTTCAATTTATAAATGCATAAATTCTTTTTATTACAAAAAAGTGAACCTTTTTCTTTTGAAATTCGAGCGTTTTTGCATAAAGGTCTAAAAGGCCCCGAACACTGTGTATGAAAACATTGTTTCGCCAAATAAGGTTATTTTGCAATAAAAAAGGCGAATGTATTTTATAAAATAACTAAGTGAGCATATTTATAAAATCATAACTTGATGTGCGTGCGGTTCTGGATTTAATTGCAAAATTAAATCCGGATCCAAATGGATCCGCAGACAGCGGAGGGGTCGGACGGACATTTTCACTTGATCCGATGTTTTTCCCTCCTGCGAATGGATCCCAGATTACAAGACTCAACTGGCTCCACGTATTTGGCGAATTCTGAATGAGGAAGAATTCATTTCACTCTTGAAGCTCCCTAGTCCATTATTTACTTCAAGAACTGAACGCGTCAGCGGACTGTGAAGCATACATGAAAACTTGGTAACTTTGGATATTGAAAATTTATTGAATCTTTTGTATGTTGAATCTCAAAACAAACGACCGTTTTATAAAGGCGAGTAGCTTTCGCTTATTATTTTTCTTTTATTTTTAAAAATTAATTTTAAATTCTTTGTATAAGAAATTAGTAAATTTTGCAAGATTACATTTTTTTCTTAATATACGAAATTTTTATTTTTATTTTTTTACCAATGCAAAAAATCAAGAACTGATTTAAATTCTGATTCTTTAAATTACCAATACTTTTAATTAAAAGAGTGTTTAGTTTGATGTTAATCAATTATAAGCAAATATATTGTAATATTGTCTTTATTTTAATCTGAAACGTATTTAAATTATTAGCCTTAGTTAAAATATTTAATAAAATATGTTCAATTTTCAGAGGAAAAAAATATTTTTTCTAAATATTTTTAAGATAATACAATGTTTAAATTATTTCGGAGTATTATTTTGAAAAATGTCTTCATTTTCATGAGCATTTGATCCAAGCGCATATTTATTTAATTTAAGAAAGTATATGACAAAAATTTTAAAAAGTGATGCTGGACATTCTGCAATCTTTTTTTTTTGTTATGCGAGGTTTAAACTGTCTGCCTAAATTTAAAAAAGAAAAACTAGCCGTTTTCATACTCCAGCCATTCATTCCTTATTAAATCGTTAACTGTTTAATTTGCATAGCGCAAAAGATTATTTTCCTAGGCATTTCGTTGTTGTTACTAAATATAAAAACGGAGCAAGATGATAATATTCAAAATGGAAGCATTGCCCATCCAATAAAAAATGACGGAGTTTAAAAAATAGAAAAATACTTTGACACAGATAGACGAGGGGCCACGAAATTGTCGAACTTAAATCTTCCGTTATAAAAATTGGATACAAAACTTTACACTAGAAGTTTTTATTTGAAATTGAAGCGTTTTTTAGTGAAAGTTATCACTTCTAATGCAAGCTTTCGGGGCGCGCATTCTTAATTAATTGTAATGAGATACGAAATTCCTGACAAATGAAGCGGAAAAAAATGTCCCTGTCATTCCAGAAGACATTTTTCACTCCGACCTTCTTTTTTTTAATTTTGTTCGTTAATTTCCCCACTGAAGAAACTCTTCTTATTAGAGAATAAATATGTTGCTCATTTAGAGTCACCCCCCTTCCACCACTCACCTTATGACTCGTGCATTTTTTAAGCGTCTCTCTTAACTCAAGAAAAACCTGCGCTTGTTTAAGCCAACGACTTTAAGTCGGATAGATTGAAAATTCAATCAGTCTTACAAACACTTCAAGAAAAACGGAGAGGTTTTCGTTCTCAAAATGCAACTCCACATTATATAATTAAGTAAATTTTTTATTCGCTTTAGTCTTTTATTGTTTTTAGCTTTCAGATTATTGAATTCCTTTGGATTGTAAAGTATTGCTGAAGTCATAAAAAAAAGCACGGCCCGGTCATTGTACATTTACACAGAAATTTAAAACATACAGGATCTCCTCCCGAAATGTTTCGTAAAATTTAGATTTCAAACCAGTTAACTAGAAAAAACATTGTAAGAATGTGTAAAAAAACTAAGCCTTTCAAACGAATCATTTCTTTTTTAATAATCAGTTCGAAATCAGTTGAAAAAAAAAACGTATTCCAGGGCATTGTGTATATAAAGATACCAACCTGAGTCATCAACAGTGTGCTGATACTTTTTTCAAGCATTTGGAAAATAGCTCCTTCACACACTCAAATAATAAAATGGCACAATCTAGGCTCATGAAAGTATTTGTATGCCTCATTTGTACGCCATTGTAATGCCTCATGTGTTTCGGATCTGTAATGATTCGCACATTCAAGTGAATAATCTCAGTTGTGCAATGAAAGATTATTTTGCTCATGCCTTATTCGGCTAAATGAGGCAATCGGGAAGCAATAAAACACTGTGAAAAATTACCTTTCAGACAGAAAATTATTTCGTTGCTCAGTACATCATTTTTAGGCGATGATTTCATAAACTAAACGAAGCGGGGTTTTTTGTCCGAACCAGAAGATTATCTCTTAAACTGTATCAATTCAATTTTAATGCCGTTTTTGTTTCGAGTTTCAAGATAGTTTTGAAATTGGCCCTGCGCATGCTTAAATCATAAAATATGGGGCTGTATTCTACTTAATTCTGAAATGTGGCCCAGATGCTACTTAAATGATTAAAAATAGCGCGTACATAAATGCATTCGATTATTCTTCGCACGACGGGATTATTATCGCTTACGGTAGTTGCGAATCATTCCTTAACAGTTTCTGGACAAGTTTTTTTTCCATATTTAATTGATTTGGATTAAGCTTCAAATTATTTAAAACATGTAGAAGCATACAATAAATAAATTTCAAATACCATAAATAAACAGCAGGTTATATATCTCCTTAAAATTCCTCATAAAAATTCAAGAAGATTCTGATTTATTTGTTTAAATAACAGAAAAAAATTAAGCAGGAGTTGCCTGAGCCTTAACTAAAAAGCATATTGATTTCCAATTTTTCCCGAATTACCCAAGTATTAAGTAAATTGAATATGAAAATTACACTACATTAACAAGTTCGTAATTATTTTTCATTGCTATCAAAATTATTTAGTATGCCCAATATTTAAATATCAGCATTTTTCTTCAAGTTTTTAAACCAAGAAAACTAAAGTCAATTCGATTCTCTC
>JAOUZG010004505.1:7124008-7145553 GCA_026289955.1 Argiope argentata | reverse complement strand
GCTTTTGATGTTAATGCCATTTTTTAAAGTATTAATTCATTAAATTTTTATTAATTAATTAAAAGCTAACTTTCTTGCCAAAAATCTTCATTTCTCCGCCGCCAAAAAAAGTACCACAATCAGTTTGTTTTTTACCAAACTAATGAGATAAGGGTTAAAATATTTTCGGGCAATTATTTTAAGCGATTATGTTTATGTTTATAATGCTTGATGCATTTAAAGTTAAAGAGTGTTAATGAATCGACTTTTCCAATTTATTTTGAAATACTTTTGAATTAAATAATATATAATAAAAAATTAGAAATTTCTGGTCTGTATTGCGTTACCCTAACTGGTGGAGAAAATTCATACAATTTGCATTCCTCAATTTTCGTTGAAAATTCAACGCTAGCATAATTCTTTGATCAATTATTTATAGTAACAGCAATTAATAGGTCGGGATAGCCTGCTTGGTAGGGCGTAGGGTTCACATCCCTTGGGCTAAGATTTCGAACCTGCCAACCAAATATTCTCCTTTTGTGGTGAACATTAAATCTATCGTGATCATAAAGGTCTAGAAGAGTAAAACGACTGGGAGTACTGGAGTTAGAGGTGATTGTTCTCTGTTCAAAGTAGGAATTGATTTTAAAGAATCATTTTTTTATATTACTTATTCAAGAAAAGCGTTCAAAAATAATATAGAACAAAATTATTTTTCTTTTAACTGATGATGTTCATATTTTTAATTTAGTATTATATAGATTTTGCCTATATTTGATTAATTTTTCATGCTATTCTTGAGAAGGAGAAACATGTCCCCCTAGAGCCACCTTTTTTCCACATTACAATACACTGAGTTATTGACCTGTTGGAAATCGTGAAACTGATATAGAAATGGAAGGCTTGAAGGGTTTCCTTAAGACAATCCGTCAATAATGAATATTTTAAGGTTGACCGTAGTTTGGAACGCATGTCGAATCGTAGGAAAGCCATTTGAAGGTTGACCATTCTTCAACAGCTCAGTCTGAACTGCATTGATCGAAAGACGAGGAATCTTCAGCAACAAATTAAAGATACTCATTTTATACAACGAGAAAAAAATACTTTTTTTCCCATATAACTAATGCTTGCCTCTAAGCCATTTTATCAATGCAATAGCTTCCAGTTTTCTTTTCGATGAACCATGAAAGGACAAATCTTCGATGAAACTGGATCATTCTATTCCGAAACTAAGTCCTAATCAGCAGGCATCATTGCCAGTAAAAAACAGTATTTAGCTGCATCCTAGCTAAACCAGAGTATTCTAATATGTTCATATTTCAGCATTTAAAGATACATTTTCTTCAGATTTTTCAGCATGAATACGCATTTATTTTCCTAAAAATGCGACAAGGAAATTTGAATCTTCTCGCGTATTCAATTTTCGCGTATTTTTTCAAATGTAATTGCTACCGTGAGATTTTTGATTAAAAGCCAATAGTTAAGAGCAGACCACGATGATATTAGGTTTAATTTTTCCTAAATATTTCAACTGATCCTGATTTTAAACAGTTCATGTTTTATTGACGGGGATTGAATTCAATTGCTTTTAACTTGCGCATAAATTTCCACGATGCACTTTTAAAAATGGCAAATGAACGAGGAAAAGGCTCTTTTTTCCTTTCAGCTGATTCGAAGAAGAGGTGTGCAGCCTCTTTTCACTGCTATCTCCATTCTCGCTTAATTTCATTGGGGTGGATCGAGCGACACTGATGATGGAATAATGTACGGAAATTCTGTCATTGGCAGGATGAATGGATAGAGGACAGAGAATTAAGAGATTAGCCGAGAATATAATTGAAATTGCTTTGTGGTATTAGGTTACTTCCTGTTAGCATCTGCACTGTACTGAAGACAAAAGGGGAAAAATCATCCCACTTTTGAAGTGATGTAATTTGTCTTTTATGCAGAATATATTAACTTACAACAGGCGTAAGTCACAGGATACACATTGGAAGAGTGAAATTTAGGATTTTATATAACATTTTTAAATGCAGTCATATTGTGCATGCAGTTTAAAGCTCATGATTTCCATATTCATTTTTTATAAATATATTCTATAGTTTTAATGAATTAAATTGGCTGTAAACATTTTATTAAAAAATGGCCATCATATTAGCTATAAATATGAGTCTAAGAGTGACAGCAAAATAAAGTTTTACGAGTGGAATTCAGGTGCCTGAGAGAAAAATGGCGCCTTTTCATAGAGTTCGCGAATCTATGAATTCTCAGTGCTTTCTGATGGAGAGTGGATTTAAAATCTGAAATTTGAAATGGGCCATTCCTCGTAACGTCCGCTTATCTTCCCATTTTATAAAGTCAGCTTTACTCAATTTATTATGAAAATTTATTTCTTGCAGTCAAAGATCTTTCTGAGTGAACCCCTTTCAATCTGATTACGTGAATATCAAAAGCGATTATTGAACATTGGCCAAATAATCAAGTCTTTGAACGAAGCAGGAGTAACCATAAGAAGTTGTGAACCAATTTAAAAGGATGTATCACAAAAGCATGAATTCATTTTACAAACTTCGTGGGACAGAAAGTTTTCTGTCTTGGAATTTTGCCAAAATGCATTCTCGCGAATAAAAGAAAAGATCTTCTTGTAAATATAAAATATACTTTCTAAAGATTCGGAGTTCATTCACTTTGAATGTATCTTACGATAATTAGATCATTTTGGATGATTGAAGAATGCTTTTCAATTGGATATTGTAGCTGATCGTTGCCAGACACACGAAAAGAAAAAGACTATTTAATGTAAAGGTTCGAGTTTTTGCATATCTCTCCACTTATTTTCGACTCGCATTTGTGCCATATTTATAATAATTATTCTTTAAATATGACAAATCATAATAAATTGGACTGCAGTTTATATGAACATATAAAAAGGGACAAGGAGATGAAAAAGGAATTCTGAATGCCTTTGCTTATTTTTAGGATTAATTATACAGGAAGTTTTCTCAGTAAAAAGGGATTTTTGAGCACTAACAGTAGAAAACTATCTCGCCTTCTTTTATTTTTAAAAAAAGTAGAATAACAGCATTTAATGTTATTTTAGATTTGCCTTCTTCGTCATTTCTAATACATCATAAAACCAGAAAATCATTTTCTAAACTTCGTGGGACCGTTCTCTGTTTGGATATTTTCCTGGTTCCCAACATTTTAAAATTCTATATCTATTTTAATGCAGCTTACCACACGTTTAAAAGGTTTACACGAATATGTTTTCTTTCCGAGGAATTTTAATCACTTAAGGGATTTTATAATTAACTGAATATCTTTGATTCTTTCGTCTAATTTGATTGAATTCCTTTGTATTAAACTATAACTATTTTATGCGTTTTTAATGGAATGGCCAAGTTCATCACATTTCAGTTAATAAGAAATATTTTTAATTCGATTGAAAATTAAAAATAATAATTGAAAATAATCTTAAAATATTAGTTTCAAAAGTTGTTTCATATGGATGTTTCAAACTAAAAAAATGAATTAACAAACTATATTTAACCGTTAAAACTGTTTTTTTAAAAAAACTGCTTCACACAATTTTCAATATATTTTCATATAAATGTAGTACTTATATATTTTTTAAAATCACTATAATTCTCAGAATTTTTAATAGCGTTATTGTCACTTTAGCCCAATTTCGTGCTATCATCTGTGTCAGAAACCAAGCCATGTGATTCCAAAATAGAATATAGGCAATATATCATTTGCACTACAAGCGAAAACTATTTATAGAATTTCCGAAACCGCGGAATAAAGAGCGAGAATGTTTTATTTTAGACGCTTGCACCCATTGGATTTCCTTGAATCGATTTGTTAGATATTAATCCAAAAAATGTTTCTCTGTGATATGCCTCTTCGATACCTAAAACGCGTGACCATCTCCCAACCGACCTGCAATTAGCAGTGTTCTGAACCCAGAAAGATGCATAATTCAGATCGGATCCATTACAGAAGAGCTGCCACCGAGCGCGTTGTTATCAAACATCGAGCCCACTTTGTCATCAGATGCGTGTTATAAATGGACACTCCTGAGATGAGGACCATTAGCGATGCTCTCCGTGACACCACGCACTGCATAATTTCCAGATTTCTCTTATCCCTTTCGGGGCAAAAGACGAGCGAGAGGGAGTTTCATTTCGATGCAGCGCCAGCAGATTCATTTGAAGTTTGAGAGAAACTTCAGTTAAAAAACCCTACAATATTTAAAAACAATGAATGATAAAGTATAAGTTAAAATTATAAACTAAATAAATGTCATATTTCTACATTTTTCTAACGAAGTATTCAAGGAGAATATGTTTTAATCGTTGAGAAATTCGAACTCGAGATTTTGCATCTCCACATTCGAGATCCTCCTGCATGCGAAAGGCCCATTTTTGCAGCCATGTCCGCCATTCTGTCTGGCTGAGAACGCAATAACTCAAAACCACCTTCAGGAAAATAGAATGCAATATATTATAATTATTACATCGAAGTTGTAGATTTTTACCAAAAGTCGAGCAAAATTCATTCACTTGTAACTGCAGTCGCAGTTCACGTCTAATTGTAATTTAAATCGTTTCAAAAAGAGCTCCTAAGTGCGTATTCCTTCTTCTTTATTATACTATGAAATAAAAAATAAATTCATATGCGGGATTTTAGAAATAGAAATCTGTGCACTCATGACGATTGTGGTCTACTCCACAATTTGTTGCGGTGAAGGAGGGAGGATAACAAATTCGTAATGGAATGTGGGATAATTTTTCGTAATGCCAAACTCACTTGTTCGGTGTCCTTTCTGTAGTGCGCAGTAGTTTTTATAAAAAAATCTGGCAGCATTAAATGTTTTCTTTTCTCTTTTTTGCATTATTTTTTTTGCATTTATTTTAGAGAGAATATGTGTCTCCATTTGATTGCTAAAAACAGCAAACTTGACCGTGTATTTTGATATGTATTTTATCTAAGAGGAATAAAATTTGATTTTAAAAAAATGTCTTGCAAAATTCTTTTCGGATATCTTCTGCCTGCAAATGGGTACCATTGCACGATCACTTATTGCCCATGATGGGTGTGTCACCTTCTCCTCCTTCCCTATCGCTCACCCAGCTGAGAGTCTTTTTTTTCTTGTGAATCAATCGACTTTTTAGGAGGAGATAAATGGATATAGAGGTTTCGTTTGATGGCAAATTTACCATCTCGTCTCTCTCTTATATCTACGTGTCGATTTCGTTTAGAATCGGCTTTCATTTCTCCTTTATTTTGTTTCACCGCTGAAGTTGAAGCAGGCTTTCTGTCATCTTGATCTAAGGTAAAATGACGTGACAACATTCTAACTTGCACTTTCTCTCCACCACGATCACGCCTCTCACTAAGAGGACGTCCAACCGAATCCCTGAGCATGGCATAGGTACGCTCAGTCCCTGCCTAAGCCATTCGGATATAACGGTGAGCCACCGCAAAGCAACCCCCCACCAAGCACGGAAGTGCAGGTTAATCAGCTTAATTTTCATAAAACTTAAATTAAAGAACCAGATGCGAAAGAGATACGAAATTAGACTCTCAAAAATTGTCCACTTGTCTCCAAGTCTAGTAATTATCAGATAATTCAGCAGTTATTAGAGGAACATATAAATGTAAACAACGTTAACTAAGAAAATAATGTTAAAAAGAAAAAGTATAAAACAACTATATACAAAGTAAGCTTTTGGCAACCCAAAAGCAAATAACATATATGCAAAATATAGTTTCCATATACAATATAGAAGTAAGAAAACTAATGTCAAAGCAAAGAGTCTTTTCAATCGTGCTCCACGGATTCCAACTGCATAAGATTATTGATAATTTCAGAAGCACTTGCCCTGAAGAGAGGGAATTTTAATAGCAATTTGATGTCCAAATTTCTCCAGCTGCGAACATGTGTTATATATTTTTGTCATCCATGTTTTGTTGGTATAAAAAAATTCCTGTATTATTTCCACACTCCAACCATCATATCCCGGGGCACTCTTTTTTTTTCATACTTAATAATGTGTCTTCTATTTCATTTGGCGTGAATTCTACCCAATCCAAATCTTCAAGGCTAATATTTTCCTTCTCCTGAGTATACACTATAAATGGGAAATGGTTCATCAAAATATAATCCCGTCTTTCATCGTATGTTTTTGTAAGTTATCCATTTTCTTTGATAATATGTCCTATTTTGGTTATTATGTTAAGTTTTTTATTTGATTCCAAAGTCCCTGGGCATGTCAGACATTTTCGAATCGGGTCTCTGAAACGTCAACTGCAGCCACGAAACCAATAGCGCTAACACGGTCATTCGAATGACAGCTCATCTAAATTATTTTTATTAAGTGTCTAATCAATAGTGAATTCTTTTGTATGCGTATTCGCAGGAGTATAACAAACAAGAGAGTTTCCGGATGAAAACGAAGAGACAGTTTTGTAGATCCAGTATACAGAAATTCTCAGGAAATTTAATTCGTGCCATGCTATTTCGTGAATCAAGTTAATAAATTTAAAGTAACACAAAGAGTTCCTGCTAAGTTCCATGAAATGAAACAAACTTTCTTTATATTTTGGCATTATTGATAAAAACTTTGATTCCTTTCAGATCTATTTTTGTAGTAAATAAGGGGACGGGTCACTCTCAAGAGAATATTCATACTAAAAGAACTGAATATTAAAATCTTTCAAAAGATGAATAATATTCTTCAAAATAAACACAGCCTCGAAGCTCTGGGATCAATCCCCCTTCGACGAGGGAGCCGAGGCATGTAATCCCGGAAACGCCAGAGGATCAACAAACGATAGAGTTCGAACGAATGTTGTTTTAAGCGCGCTCTCCAAATTTAATCAAAGTTCGACCAACCGCTTAGGGTTGAAACGGAGAATATTACCCGAGAGGTCAAAGGAACAGAGAGTAAATAGGTTTGATCTCCCACGATGGCACTCAAATCATCAAATTAGTACCTCGATTGCTTACCCTCGACGCTCTAAATCGAGGTTCGAATAGAGAACTTGGAAAGGAATTTCTCGAATTATAAATCTGCTAGATCCCTAAAAGAGCGGTTCGTTCTTTATATTCTAATTATACATGTTTCATTTGAAATTCCTTTCAGTGACTATTTTTCATCGTAATCTATGCAGACAATTCATTATTTTCTTTGATAAAATTAGACTCATCTTCGATAGATGGCATATAATCTTAAGAAAGGCATACTTTAATGCAATTAGATATTTCTTTTCCTTCAAAAATGTTTATTTCAGAAAAAGATTCTTGAATCTATAAATATCCTTAATAATACGAAAACTATTATGTATTTAATTTGAAAATAGTTAGAAAACGACAAAATCAAATCAGCAAGTATGATATAATTTTCTTCATAGATTGTGGCGTCTGCATACATATTTGCTTTTAATTTATTTAGTAGGTTCTACTAAATAAATACGAAGACTGTAAGAAATGAATGTCCTAACATTAGCGTCAAATACTTTAAACACGTCTTAATCCGCTAAGTACAAGGAGTTACCATCAAAGAAAGTTATTCCACATTATCATATATTATTGGGAATGTTCAACAGTACTGGGAAAATATTTTGTGTTATCATTTGATTGGTTGTTTTTATTCTCCCGATAATTTTTCTACAAACCAACTTCATTTAGCTTTCATTATTGCTTCTCTTTTGTACGGCTTAAAGAGATATTACTGGAAGGAAATTTTTCGAATTGCTTTGCAGTTTCGTATGCTGGAATTACAATCAAAGATTGTAAGGCCTGGGATGGCCTGGTTGGTAGAGCGTTGGACTCGTACTCCTTAGACTTCGAGTTCGAAGCTCACCGGCCAAAAGATTCCCCTAGTGTATGGCGACTGGCTCTCGTTAAATGTGACCAAGGTCGCAAAGTCCGCCATGTCGAGGGTAATATCATTGGGGGTACAGGATCAGAGGTGATCGTTCTCTGTTCCAGGTCTAAATTACGATCTGAGGTGAAAGAATGAATTTGCATGAATGAAGTCCGCTCCCTAAAAAGGGTTGTGACGTGTTGTGTAGCTAAGTCTTACTCTTGAGTACCTTGGCCAAAGAGACGCATTTCTTAGACTTAAATCATCTGCTGATTTGCAGCGGGAGGTTGTCCAAGGCAAGTGTCATTAGTCACAACACACAATCAAAGATAGTGTATATTGAACAAGATTCTTTATGCAATATAGCGTAACATTCCTCTGATCTAAGTATAAATCTGAAATATTCTAAAACAAAAGATCTGCTCACAAAATTTAATTTCATGGTTAGTTGTCATTCTTCTTAATAAATTTACATATTTAAAAAAATATATGTTTAATTTCATGAAAATGTGTCTATTTTTTTGAAATATAAAGAAACTTAGTCCCGTACCAGTCATCACCGATATGCTTGTTTGTACGAAAACAAACGAATAGGAATTCAATTCGATCTCTGTTCAGTAATACAAGCGGAAGAAGCTTTGAAACTTCGCCTTATTACGAATTGAAATCTGGGAAGTAAGAGTTTTAATAGGCGCAGGATTCAGTAAAAATGTAGGAAAATAACACGCACGAGTTCAAGTCAGCGCGACGTTTCCCTAGAGCCCTGCTTGTGTCATTGTTCATTTTTTTCTCTCTCGCAGCGTATAGTTAAAATGAGGCGAGCAAGCGTTCCGTGAGGAATCTGGAGGGCAGTGTTAGCCAGATGATTAAAGAAATCAATGGATGTCCGGATGTTTCGTCGGAACCATGCCCTGTTCATGAGGAATGACCGTGGAAGAAAGCCGTCACTGCACGCAAGGCTACTCCAATCAAATCTAGCCTCAACGCTTTTTCTGGAATTTAAAGGTAATGTTCCTGTATTCTTTAATTTTCAAACTGTATACTATTTGTGGTAGCCTTCACTATATCCCGCATAAGAAAGAGTGTATGGCTGCAAATACAAATAATAGTTTATTCGCATCAAACACTTTTCTGGCAGGAACAATCTGTGATTTTCCTGCCAGAAAACATGAGGTATAGTAATACATGAGGTATGCTTATAACAATGTACTTTTAAATATAATTGCACGTACAAGTCAGGAAAAGTCAGGGTAATTTTTTAATGCATAGTTGTTTCTTGAAAGCATAAACGTTTTCTTTGTCGAGCATGCATATAATTTTGGTAATAAACTTATTTTTAGTCAGTGTATAAGTGCAAATGAATTCTCAGACAATTCATCATACTGCGTATCCCCCTTTGAATGAGTTAGAATGATTTCAATTACAATTTGAAATCAGCAAGCAACTTAAGTTCACCTTTTTAATAAGATTTATTTATTAAAAAAATTCGATAATTTTGTATTTATCCGATTGATATTTTTATATCTATAGCATTGATATTTGTATTTTTTTTGTATAGGATAATTTCTTCGAATTATTTTGATGTGTTAGGAGCGTACTTACATTCTACATTTAAATTTACGTTTTTTTTTAATGTTGTACTAACCGCTTAACTGTTTTATTTTCTTTACTATCTAATAAGATGACGCCTTCCATTTTAGGAATATTTTCTTATTTTGATTCAAATGGAAATCCATTGAATACAAGACTTATTCGAAGTCATTTTCAGATTGAATTGTAATCATTAAGAGTGGTTTATTTTTAGCTTACAGCTATCCCAATTCAATAAATCGATGCACACAGGGCATACGGGGCAAAATTGTCAAACGGTTAATTAAGAGTGTTTATGCAAGGTGTTTTGCCTTTATCGACCTTTCTCCACTACAATGATGCTATATAGCCGAGATGTTAATAGAGGGAGTTCAACCTTACTTTTTTGTAGGACAAGATAAAACCACGTGCTTTAGGAATATAATACGCATTCACTGCAACTCACTGAGAACTTTTCTCTCTTTTAACTGTTCAAATCTCATTTACGCCTTGGTTAACTATTGACGTGAAATCGGATTCACGGCAATAGTCTTCCCAGGAAAGTCCCACATCTTTTCACGGGT
Source organism: Argiope argentata (assembly GCA_026289955.1). Lineage (NCBI taxonomy): Eukaryota > Metazoa > Arthropoda > Arachnida > Araneae > Araneidae > Argiope > Argiope argentata. The sequence goes on along the minus strand of JAOUZG010004505.1, from coordinate 7,135,547 downwards.
ATGCAGACTAAACATGTTATATATATATCCATTTTAATTCAGTTTAAAATTTCGTAACCTTGATCACTGAATACTATTTCTTAGTTTGGTTTACTTATTATATTTAATTTATTTAACTTGCTATTAAGTTTCATTTAAACTGACGGAACTGCAGTATATTTTGCTACTTGCTTTATTTTAAACTCGAATGCCTTGCAAGTGTTTGGCTGCAAGCTTGTCGTGATTTTTTCTCGCCAATACAAGTGTATATTTAAATATCATTCACCGATGAATAATTATGTATTTATTTTAATTCAAATAAACTTCATTATTATTTATAACATGTTATTTCTTTTTTTACTATAAATATTCGAATTGTATTCTACCGTGAAATATATCAAATCATCATTGTGAATGAAATAATGAAACGTATGTTTTATTAAAAATATTATATAGTAAAATTTCCTAAATGTGGTAGTAATGTTTGCATGTTTTTATAAATTTTAATTAAGATCTAAGAAGGAACTAGCGGATATTTTAAAGATTAAAAACTATCAAAGAAACAAATCCTTTTATTACAGATAAAACTTTCATCTGAATATCAACTTTTATTAACCAATTGCGGTATGTACCTACCCTAAAATCTCCATTTTCGTAAATATTTTAAATTTATTTATTATTTTGTATTAAAGTCAACACGTTTAGGATTCGAAAATTGATTTTTTTTCTGAGATAGTTAAATGAAAAGTTACCGGCAAAATTATAAACCAGAAGTGAAATATTTAAATCTGAGATCAATGAGGAAAAGGCACGAAGTCTAAAATTGAGTTCGGCTAGAGATTTTGTATAACGGATTTACTCTCAGATTATCCTATATCAAGAGGCTCATGTTGCGTACACTTGTTTCGATAAGAAACGTACAACTGGCTCCCTCTATTTATATATCAGCTCTATTGATAATGCCGTCTTAAACAAAAAAAAACAATTCTAATAACTGTTGGAATTGAAAGACACATAAAGGGATATGATTCATTAAGATAATGATTTTATCTGATGAACAGGACATAAATGCTTTACGAGAGAAATAATCATTCCCAGAGAAGATGAAGTTTCGAATTTCCTCTCATTCTGCCGACACGCATCTCGTCGCTGGGATGCCACGTAATCAAAGGATTATCTTGATTTTCTTTGTTGCGGAGATAAAAAGATTTGAAATAGATTAGCTATATTAAAATAAACAGTGCTCTAACTACAACACATTTTGCTTTTTAAATATTCATAAGTTAAAAAAAGCCAAAAGTATCTAAATCAGTTGCAAAAAAGTAGTTAAAAATTTAGTCAAAGTTTAGTTTAAAAAAAGTTAAAATAAGTTAGCAATAAGATCAGTTGCCCGAGTGCCTCAGAGTAGCCGGGCCAAATGAACAGAACCCTTCACGAGGGTGCGACGAGGACTGCGAGTCTCGTGGACGAGATGTTTCCACTGCACGCAGCTACTTCGCTGAGTTGAAAAGAGAGGTAACTACTTTCAAAGCGAACATAATTGAATTATGTGTCCCTTTTTCGAGGAGCTCCGTCATTTCCCATCGTTGGATTGTCGCTACGCAGAAAACTTGACAATAAATGCCTTAAAATTTTAAGATTTTTGAAATAAAATTAATTTGATAATTCCCATTGTAATACTACAGGTGTCCCTTCTTTAAATTGCTCATCTCATGTGATAAAAGCAATTCACTAAAACTGTGTACATTTATATATTAATAAAAAAATTGGTTCTAAATGTATAGATTCGGGCTAGTTCGATTATAAATGAGAGAAACGCCCTATTTGATGAGTCACACAATATGTTATCACATTCACAGCTCTCCAAATGTATTCATAAGTGACAAGCAAGAATGTTCCATATCCGAAACATATGACATTTAAGCCTTTCTCTTCATCCGAAAGGACTCCTCCCCCCTCTCCAATGCTGTTGACCGATTGCGGGAATGCGAGCAGAAAATTAATGCCACTGAACAAGTTACCTTTCATTGACGCCCCATTGCCCCCCCCCTTTCATACTCTCTGAGTTCAGCGATTAAAGGCGAAAGTTTTGTCCCGACTCATTTTAAGTCTATCAACAAATGCGATCGGCTAGAAATGGATCTCCATTGTGGCTCCCTTTGTGACGACCCTCGGAACGAGTTAAATGGAGTGGGGCAATGAGTCAGTTAAAACGCCAACTTGTAGAGAGCCATTTGGGATCGGGAAGAGAAGCAGTGCGACAGTGACACTCGTCGCTCCGCAGCCACTCGCCCGGCGAAACATTTGTCCAGGCACGGGAAGGGAAAGGTCTGGACGATAGAAAGGACGCGGGAAGCATAAAATTTCGCAGCTGATACCGAATTTGAATGCAAGGGCATCCTGCTTTCAATCAACGATACTAAAATGTTACGTTTCTAGAAACGAATTTTACATCAAATTTGCATCGCCATTTGTGCCAATAAAGTTGAACATTCTCAATCGCTAGCAAATAGTAACTTTTGTCTGTGCACGGATTAGCGAATTCTCAAGAGTGTTGTAAAAGATAGCTCAAAAGGATCACTGATTTCTTTATCCAACTAAATTTCCTATATTCAAAGCCATTATTAAAATTTCTTACAAATTTAAAAAGTTAAAAAAGCGCTATTAAAAATTATTTAATCTACTGTACTCCAAAATAATGCAGACAACTTTATTATTATAGATGAAAACAGTGTGTACATATTTATGAATCAGAAGAAAAAAATAAGATTCAAAACAGATTTATTTTAAACTAAAGTTTTAAAAAATCTCTAATACGTATTAATTAGCGAGCGTCCTTCTTCTTCACAAGAACACGAAGCAAAAATCTTAAAAAATATAGCAAAAAAAAAACAATTTTATAAGGGCAAGAGTCTTAAGAGAAGGAGTACCTCATTAGTTTTGCTTTCTCGAACACGAAATACAAAGTATCGCAATTGCCAAACATTTAGAACTCGTGATTTTGCAGAATTTCCACCTTTTCTACAAGGTGGAAATTCTTCTGCCTTCCCTGTGTTCGAAATTCCTCTTTTTGGAATGATGCTTGCCTGAGGGAAAGACAAATCAAGAATATTTTGAGTAGGCTAATGAAATTTGTTACATGATCTTTAAACCCAATTTGGCTATTTAAAATTAATATTGAGCAAAATCCGCCCAGAAAAAGTTTGTATGTCCTGCTTTTCGAATATAAGTCAATGCTGTAAAAAACATATTTAGCCAGATAGAAAAGCTCTGGCATACAGATTTAACATCTAAAGAGTAGATACTTATCAAATTAAAAGCCCGTATCGTGAAGGGGTTAATTTTGAGTCCTACTTTCACAAGTACATAAACGTGGTAACTCAAAAACGCTCTATGTCCCTTTTAGTAAAGGATTTAGAGACTGTAACTGCAGTTTTTTCGAAAAGTATGGTCTCAAAGGGTCGTAGGAAAAAAATGTGTTTCAATTTCGACTTCGGATATTATTGACTACATATCAGAGACTAATCTCCGAAATTCAACTATAATTTCAGCAAAAATGCTCAATTCAAGACGATGATCATTAATTTATTCCAATTTCGGTATAAAATATGGATCACATTTTATACACATTGACTATCTTACCCAAAGATCACAGTTTTAGGAAAATTTAAGGGAATATGATTTTATTATAGGTAAGTAATTCAGCTGAAATAAGTAAGCAACTTACCTATTTAAGTTAAAGCAAGGGCATATCTAATACATACATAGAATAAAATATACATTGAAAAAAGTAACGTTTACTTTTGACGAAACATTATTGACCCCAAAAATTATTTTTCTTATATTTCATATTAAAGTTTTCGGTTTAAAACCGAAATCGAAGCATTGTCACGGCTACACAGTGAAGAAATATTTATATGAAATCGTAACCTGTTCTCTTTTTCATTATATTTTGTTTCGTAGGCCTTTCAATTGATGGATGCTCCAATACAGACTTGAAACATAGAATTTTTGTTACAGCATAATTCAATGGGAAACCCTTTTTATAACTAAAATCATCAGATCATAACTCATTCTATACGATTATCCACTTTGTATTCTACTTTCAAGAGTAACCTTTGGCTAAGCTGAGATTAGAGCTTTCATGAATATATAGAACTGATATAATAGGATACTAATAGGATATTTTATATGGGAAGTCCGTCTGTCCTCATCTGAGGCTACTCTAAATTTGGTAATGAAAAGATTTTTATATGGTGGTTGATTCTCGTCAGCATTGGCAAACATAGAAAGTTTGTGATCTATGCACGTGTACTCTGATGATGAAGCAACTCAATGGGTAAAAAACGAACCGATAAATGCATACATTATATATTTTAAGAATTATTAATTGTGAAATTCCAAAATGCACACATACCGAATTGAGCGTGCATGTTTGATGGCAACTGTTTATGATCATTTATTATGAGAAAGAGATGCACGTGTTTTCCGACTTACTGTCTTCTGCAAATAGGTGATCAGTCCATCTTTTTCATTATAATAAACATATTTTGCCTATAAAATTAAAAAATTTCAAGAGTTTTAAAACATTTGTTGCGTTTTATAATACTAATTTGGAATTAAAGCTACCCAATCATGTGCATTCTGGACAATTAGCAGACGATTTTGAAAGAAAATAAAGTGAGGAATCATATAAAAAATAATAAATGCAAGCCAATTAAAAGGATTAAAGTTGTTAATATCCATGCGCTTTTTAGATGAAGCAGATAGCTCAAAAGTCGAAAAAGAAAGCCAAAGAAACCAAAATCAAATCAGAAGAAGATAGATCCTTGTTAATTGTATCGGTTCGAATTTCAAAGTTCGTCTGCTGATAAATTTAATTTATTTTTGATGGAAATGAAAAAGTATACGATCATCTACTGTCATTTCTCAAACATTTACTACACAATTAAAATCACTTGAACTGTGTTTTAATTTCCAATATATATGGCCAAAAAAATAAAAGAAGTATTCAGAATAAACAGGATACTTTTGGTACTATAATAGAATATGTCCAAAGGATTGTTTATCATGTTTTTATGCCTTTTCAAATGCATAAAAAAATTTTCACTGAAAATATGACTGAAAGGTATGTAAGCATTTGGAGTTTAGAAAATATATCAACGTTTTACTTAATTTGATTCATGTTAATTTTTAAATATCTTCAGAAGGGGGGAAAAGAGAGAGAGAGAGAATTTTTCCAATAGGCAGTCAAGGAAATTTCCTCCCAAACACCCCTTTACAGTTTGTTTCTTATTTTTCTAGTTCTTTTACATAATACTTTTTGGATAATCTTGACAGATAGCGATAACTATAATATATACACTGAAGTGACAAAAATCATGAGATGACTGTTAATATCCTGTCGGTCCTCCTTTTGCCCGGCGAAGTGCAACAACTCAACGTGTTATGGAGTCTACAAGTCGTTGGAAGTCCTCTGCTGGAATATTGAGCCATGCTGTCTGTATAGACGTCCATAATTGTGAAAATGGGGATGGTGCAGGAGTTTGGGCACGAACGGACATTTCGATGATGTCCCATAAATGCTCGATGGGATTCATATAGGGCGATCTAGGTGGCCACATCATGCGCTGGAATTGTCCGGAATGTTCTTCCAACCAATCGCGAACAGTTCTGGCCCGGTGACATGGCGCATTGTCATCCATAAAAATCCCATCGTTTTGTGGGTACGTGAAGTCCATGAATGGCTGCAAGTGATTTGCAAGCAGCTGAACATAACCATTTCCAGTCAATGATCGGTTCAGTTGCACCAGAGCACCGAGTCCATGCCATGTAAAAACAGTCCACACCATTATGCAGCCACCACCAGCTTGAACAGCGCCTTGCTGACAGTTTGGGACCATGGCTTCGTGGGGTCTGCGCCACACTCGAACTCTACCATCAGCTCGTAACCACTGAAATCGTGACTAATCTGACAACGCCACGGTTTTTCACTGGTCTAGGGACCAGTCGATATGCTGACGAGCCCAGGAAAGTCGCTGCAGGCGATGTCGTGCTGTCAGTAAAGGCACTCGAGTCGGTCTTCTGCTGTTATAGCCCAAGGAAGACAAATTTCGCCGCACAGTCCTATTGGACACGTCCCTCGTACGTCCCACATTGATTCCTGCAGTTATTTAACGAAATGTTGCGTGTCTATTAACATTGACCATTCTACTCAGACGTCGGCGGTCTCGGTCTTTAAGTGCAGTTGGTCGCCCACTGCGCTGTCCATGATGGGATGGGATGCCTGGAATTTCATACTCTCGGCACACTCTTGATACCGTGGATCTCTGAATGTTGAATTCACTAACGATATCCGCAATGGAATGACCCATGCGTCTAGCTCCAACTAACATTCCACGTTCAAAGTCTGGTTATTCTGTTCGTGCCGCCATAAATCACGAAAACCCTGTTCACATGAATAACTTTAACACAAATGAAAGCTCTGGAAAACGAACTGAGCATTTATACTTTTTCGCTGCGATACTACTGCCATCTGTAAATTTGCATATTGCTATCCCATGACTTTTGTCACTTCAGTGTATATAAATGAGTTAAATTAAATACAAAATTGTTCATTTGGATTTAAAAAAAATTATTTAAAAAATTGGATCTTAAGATTTTATAGCATTTACTAGTATCAAAGAAAATACAAATGTCTATAAATTGAAATGGTTTAAAAATAATTACTTTCAATATATATTTTGAAAGGTATTGGTAAAAAAAGAAGCAGAAGTTTTCTTAGTTTCTAAATTAAAATTGCTTAAAATTTTGAAATTATGTCTTCAGCAAAACCGACTTTTTACATGTTATGATGAAGCATTCAGGCAAAAAAGGGTGTGCTTTGCAATTTTATGGCAGCTATGACTGAGGTGGGCAGGTCACGTGTAAATAATTCGCATATCTCCAAACAATATGATCCTTGGCAGCACCATCTATCGACACATTTTGGAACTATATTTTTTCTTCACCAAACAAAATTCAATTGCCTCACGATTATTCTCTGTTTACTAAGACTGTCAATTAGCACAAAAATTAATTTTCATTTTTAGGTTACAATTCAAATTCCAATCAATTAATACTTTTACGCGTCTAATGAATTACTATTTTCATCGATAGGTTTCTGAATTTATCCTATTTGTTTAATCTCGTCTCAATCCTTTCAATACCTTCGCTTCTTCTCATTCATCGGATCATGCAACTAAATTTTCAAGTCGTACCTACGATCTAGTTTTCACGTTCATACATAATTTCCTGACTTATTCTGATTAGCTTTGAATAGTTATTTCAAATGTCCTAAACTTATTACGTAATAGTTCCCTGAAAATTATAATATTTTTTCAAAGATAATATACGTCTAAGTATTAATATTATAAGACTATGAAAATATATTAGTATGTAATCCGATTCTAATAAAATATTATGTAAACGCCAGATTATGTACAATTCTATTGTAATAGATTGATCTAAATGTAACTATCACTAACGGAGTGATTTTTGAATTTAAAAAGCTTTCATTTTTTCTTATTTGAAAAATAATTCTTCTGAAATCTCATTCATTCATTGTTCATAACTTTAAATGGTCCTTCTTGGTATGTTATTAAACCCTTTAGTTTATTTTACATTTTATGATTACAGATTTGAAAAATATTTGCGTAGGGATTCTTTCAACTGAAATACAGAGTTATTTCTGAGATTAAGCGGTTTACCCGCAGTGAGTTATGAGTCATTTCAAATAATCATTTAAGGCTTTCTCTGTGACACCGATCTCGTATCCAAGCCCACACACTGCAGTGCTTGCAATGCAACTGTGGGAATATTCCAAACGCTAGTCTTCACTGAACAGTGACGCATATTCACATCAGTTTCATCCAGAGAATCCATTGGGATTGCATCGGATATCTTAACTCACACCCCAGGCCCATTTAATTCTTATGCACATTTTATTCTCATACAATTTTTAAAAAGTTAACAAGCTTTGTTGCAAAAACAGAATTTACAAGACTAAAGGATAATTATTTGTTTAGGCATATATCTATTCTGTAGCGTTGTGATGCTTTGAAATTAAAATACATTTATTGAACAGTATTTGTTAATTTATGTGTGGGTGCGCGTTTTTTGTATAGAAAAGTCTCCAATCGCTATATTTCGCGACGAATTTGATCGTTCACTCATTCTGAGAGTTCTTTCCAGACGAACAGAGAAGAATGAAATGCCGACAGCAAATAACTCAGGTTCGGGCACATTTTGTGCCCGATGCTCATTTTTGAAAAAATGAGCATTGGTTCGAGACTGCAGCATTGTTATGCATTACTCCATAACAATAGGTTTCTATTATTAACGAAAATCAAATTTTAATTTAAACAACTAATTTGCTGTTTAATTAACACATACTCTACTTTTTTTGTTGTAAACCTTTAAATTAGTGTTCTTATATTTAATCCCTTGAAATACGAATTTATTGAACTTCCAAATTAGATTATATCATATTTAGGATTTTATTCAGACACAAAAAGTGTCTTGGAATCGTTGACATCTCTCCACCGTTATCTCGACCATTGACTTTTCACATTCTTGAACTACATCATAAGCTCACTTGAAAGGGGCTCCACGATCTTTCCTGCAGGGTTCCTTTGCACGTTGGTATACCAGGAAATGAAATAGCAGGCAATCTAGCGAAACTTTGCTACCAACGTATTGAAATCTCCGGTTCCATTGAAAGACCTAAAAATCCCCCATTAAATCCAGCCTACATTCAAAATGGCAAAAACAATTTGATCTTACAGAGGATAATAAATTTAAAACAATAAAACATCTAATTGTCAGTTGGCTTTGTTTGCCTATTGGAAAACTTGACACAATTCTTACCAGATCAGGCATCGGGCAAACATGGCTCACTCTTAAACATTTGTTTTCGCGGAACCCGCACTCCGAATGTACAGCATATCTGTGTCCTACGACGATTGTTCACATCTTAATCCAATTAAGATGTGAAATCAAACAGTGAGCGCATTCGCTACTTTCACTCTGCCCACATCAAACTAACTGATATTCTTCATAAAGTTTCCCTTTTCTTTACGTTTTAAAAAATGATTGGCTTTTATTTCTTGATTTGATTCTTAAATAACTTTCAGATTGTGTGTAAGCTGTGCTATCATTTTTTGCAGATTTTACAGACTGAAAGGTCCAAGTAAATGACGTAATTTAGAAACAAACATTGTAAAACTTCTAAAATAAGATAAAATTTCCCCATATGTTTGGTGCAGTTTAATCAAAAAGGGCTCTTGAGCCAAGAACTCTATCAAACCGAATCTACTTTGGATATTCATTGTTAATTAAATTGATGTGATAATATAAGGATTACGTGAGATATTGAACTGCTTCTACGAGATTTTTGCATTTTAAATTAATCACTGATTTCATTTAATTGCAGAATCAAGACTATAATTTCAGTAATTCACGCATGACTGCATCAGTCAATCGATTGCGCTTCGGTGGAATGTGAAACTATCCCGCCACTCTGGGGGCTGAAAACGAAAGCTCTCACCCGACCCTGTCCGGGCATCCAGAAGTCCCAAATACATTCAAATCCCGTCTCGCGTGTTTCGAAAGAGCATTGCTGGACTTTTTTTTTTCTAGAATAATATCAACCCGATAAAAGTAAGAAACTACCAGCTATTCTTCCCAAACAAACATTTCAGCAGAATCATTGCTCGCACCCCGAAATGAGTCGAGAGTTTATTGACGCTTTTGAATCATCATTTGAAGCAGTCGTGTACCAGAATGCCGTTGAACATGCAATTATCTTTGTTATGATTGCGATCATTTTTAATGGTTGGCAATAAAATTTCGTACAGAAGCATCTATTCAAATACAGACGAGAATGAAATATTTTGGTTTCATTTATTGATTAATACCGTCTTATTCTTACTCCGTACATTTCAAGATACCGGTAGAAATAGAGTACGTGATGCAAGTGATAAATCTATTTTAAAAGAATGAATTTCGTTTCCAATTCAATTCTTTTATTACTTCATTTAAGATAGTAAAGTACAGAACAATCTGAACCAGAGTTTTGATTAGGTTAGTTTTGTCCTTTGACCGAAACTTTATAATTTTTATTTAGTTTACGACAGGTTTAGTTAATATTGAATGGATCTCTTAATATATACTACAATCAGACGAAGAGATCGACACTCAAATTGATATTCCGTTTTTGTTTAAATATATACATATTATTGCCCTTGCTGATGCTTATGCCCTCAATACATACAACTTATGCCAGAATTCACTTTTTTGAGTGCAAAGAGCTTTCTAAATCGATTTCTATATGTTTAAGAAAAACTAAGTTTTAGTCTGCTCACAAAATATCCACATAAGTTATTTTACAGATATTTCGTTAATTTTTTAGCGGGGATGTTATTTCTCTGAAAAGAATCTCATTTTATTTAAATGTTCTATAATTATTTTCAGATTGTGCAAATCTATCGTTCGAGTCAACATGATGATCCTATAGTATTTATTTTTCTAGTTATTTAAAATCTTGAACAGCATATTATTGATTCAATCAGAAAGGATAAAAAATAAACTCTGGCAAAGTATTCGTTTCAAAATAGGTCACAAGGTCCAATAGAAAAGGATGAGCAAATAAACCTCTTTTTGCTTCGGTATTTGAGAGAAAAAGGCCTAGAAATTCAGTAAAAAATATTTTCCTCAAATATGGAAATTTTACAATAATAAAAAAGATGATGCTTTAGTGACCGGTCAATCATATGTGTTCATACATATGTATGTTAGACCATTTAAACATGATATTAAAATGGTAGTAAAACTTAATTTACTCGAAACAATTGATAAATGTAAAGTTAATTTAAAACCTATTCTAACTGGGAAAAGAACCCAGTCAAGAACCAGAAATAAATGAAGGCATGCGAGCAAGGAGTGTCACAAGAATTTAGAAGGCTTCATGGAATAGGCGATGACTTTTTCTCTACCTGCAAGCTGGATCAACCGATTCTGAAACAAAATATTGCTAGGCATGTTACAACCAGAAAAAAAATAGAACTTCTTGATCATTCTTTTTATTTTGAAATTAAATATGTTGAACTCAAACAACGTAATGAAGAGAAAGCAATCGCCTGGAGATGGGGCGCTGGTCACAGATGAAGGGAAGCAAAGCTTTTTATCTACACATCATTTCGCACAAAAATTAGGCAGCACTTCTGTTATACGTCATTTTCCACCTTTCTACGATTCAAAATTCTTTTGGCCACAGTTTTTTTCTTCCCTTCCTGTAAGGCTTTTATTACTATATACTTTCATTAAAGTAAAACAAGAGGTGTAACAACTTCTATTCCCTGCCATTACGAAATAAAGGTCGCAAGAACAATAGAATATTTGTGAACATCAGGTCAGAAGCTATATATAGCAATAGACGAATATATAGCAACAGATTCTACACATAACAATAGATGAATATGATATGAACCATGCAAATAATTTCTGTAATATGATATGAACC
>JAOUZG010004505.1:7104791-7123998 GCA_026289955.1 Argiope argentata | reverse complement strand
AATATGATATGAACCATGCAAATAATTTCTGTAATATGATATGAACCATGCAAATAAAGCGTCTGTGATAAAGTTATTAGCGGCAAATAGTCCACCGCTGATTCATCACGCAAAGAAGATGAATGCGAACATTTTACTTCGCCTTCCCGTAAATACAGTAGACATTATTGACTATTTTTTAAAATTTATTTTAGGACCAAAACATAATATTTAAAAAAATCAGTCGACTTCATTCAAGGAATTAAAAAAATTGTAAAATAGTTAACACTCGTGGACAAACGAAACGTCAGACAACGAATAACGACCACTTTCAAATGCGTGCCTATCTATATGCCCACAAATATGAATTATGTTCACTGAATTATATAAAAAAAATGCATAAAATAAGAAATATGCATAAGTGTCATCCTTAATTGATAAAAAAAGTAGCAAAAGTTAAAAATTTTATAAAATAAGGAATTTATAAAGTATTGCAAAAAAAATTTCAAGATTGTAGTAGCTAAATTTCTGTAATAGAACGTTCTATGAAATCGTGTGTGCGTTATGAACCTCGATGCATAATTTTTTTTTCCTTTATAATAGTTAGTTGGAGCGAAGAACTTCTAGAGAAAATTTGATCAAAGGGCTTCAAAAACTCAGCAGTTTCTGAAACGGTAAAAATCTACGGTTAGTAATTTGCATTTTGAATTGTTTTAATAAAAGCCTCCCAATTATTGGAAATGAACTGATATCTATTTGTAAGTACCGGGTTTCTTTGTCGTATTTGGTACCTAATTACTTTTGTGCTGTACATAATTAAAATATAAAGTATATCAGATATGGGTTGATTTGGAAGCTGCTGACGTTCTTTGGTGGGAAAACTTTAAATTAATATTAAGTAAGGGGCTTTCCAAATAAACTTTTAATCATTTTAACTCACTTTACAAGCCATCATGGGAAAATGCACCATGTTTATTTCTCCATAGCCCTAAATTTAATTTTAACCTACGAAACAGTGTACAGGATACGCTCAAATTACGATTCAACTGCTTATGAGACTGTCTGTGATATATATTTTCCTTTTTTAAACATAAATATTCGCACACTTTTTATAGCTGCGGCTCTTTTGCTAAAAATTCGTGGCGTCATAACCCGGAAAAAATGTGGTTTCGAAGCCAAGGTGGATCACAAAGTAGGAATGCAGAGGGAACACGCTTTAAAACGACAATATTCCTTACAAAATTGGCTTCATCTAGCTTCAGATATAAACATTAATATAACGAAACAAAATCGTATATTTCAAACAGCCATTATTTCAGGATCTATTATGTACAATAAATTTATTTAATGGATTTCATTAAAAATAATCAATACATCAAAGCTACATAACATCACAAGAGTGAAATATATTTAAATAATTTTTATTTCATCATGAAATTACTTCTACACTTCCTAAATAGAACTCAAAATAAATCCTATACATTTAGAATTTTAAAATCTTATTTATGTATCGATTACGAGGGGCAGGTTTTTCTCTGAGATGCAAGAAATATAATTGATTTAAGCAAGAAATATTCTATAAGAAAGAAATATAATTGAATGATGCAAGAAATTGATATTGAATGTCGATTTATTTGCGACTTCTTGGGATTTTGTAGAATTTTTTTTTGTTAATAGATTACAAAAGACTTCATGATTAGGATTAACTTGAAAAAAGTGTGTTAAAGTGTGAAAAAAGTGTGTTAAAGCAATAAAGATGCAATCGAGCAACGTTGCATCAATTGTGTCAGAGCTCATTTAATCCGCAAAGGAATTTACTGCGCGCCATTGCTCCTCGCATTCTAATAAAATTGGACACCTGAATGAGCGAAGGATTCCGGACTGACAATGATGCGCTACAATGACGGGTAGTCGGCTGATTAATAAATAAAGACGGCCCGAAATCATCTTGGGAGCTCCTTTGGGTCGTCCCGCGTTATCAAAGGCGACGGAATTCCATAGTGTTCCGACTGAGGTCCATCCGCAGTGCAATGACAGTCAGAAATGTCTTTTAGTTTCCATGGAATAATCCATTATAAGTTATGAAAGTCAACGATTTTGAATAAGGATTTCTATAACTAAGTATGCAGAACGTGCCATTATATATTTAGGTATATGCAAATAAAAGCAACAATACAATTATAGATGTATACGCTATATATTAGACTCAAAAATAATCCTGTACTTGAGAAAATTAAAATTAAATTTAAAAAAAAATCTTTAGTACAAATAAGGATCATACAAGTTAAGCTGGATCCCCAAGTCAGCTTGTTATATATATATATACATATATATATAACTTCGCCGTGCTACATAAGGCCGGAAAATATAAATTTAGCTTATTAAAACGAAATAGAGTGTAACACATGCAGATAAAAAAGCACATCTATAACGAAATAAAAACCAAATGAAAATATTACTTTATTAATAATAATTAATTAATATCAAAAGAAAGCAGTTTTTAATATTAATTCTAACATTGGCAAAAAACGTGCGATTGAATTTTTTGATAAATGAGTTTGAATTTCATCATAAAATTAAAAATTAATTGCTATAAATCGTTTAGTACACTAAAAAATTTATTAAAAAGAAAGAAATAATCGAATACAGATAAAATTGATGTCATTAAAAAATAATTTTTTGAGACAATGAAAAGACACTTTATGTGAAATAATAGTTTTGGAAGATACGTTTATCCACTTTCATATGCAAATCATAATAATTTAAAACCTGGCATTTGAGTAAGTCTATTTATAAACTCGATTGGAATTTGTTTGATGCCTATTTCTTAACTTCCTTACGCCTGCTTTCCTGTGAATGAATAGAGTTTTTGGTGATTATCTAGAGCAATTGTAATAGTATTTTGCGACTTTATCAATTAGCGAAATGTTCAATTAAGTGCAGCTGTTCAGTAAAGGAATTAAAAGGTTTCTAGAGCAATTCTATTACATTTGGCTGTTGCCATTTGCTTGTACATATTAAGAGATATTTCTATGCCACGTACGGGAGCCTTCTTATGTACAAATATTGAAATTTTGCATAACAGTGGACAACAGAAGAAAATTTTATTCACTTCTCAATTTATTATTAATTTAATATTTCAAGATAAATACTCCATATGCCTATGCTCAAATCTTTCAAGTTGCCTGAAAGGACTATAGTAACTCTTAGTATTTTAAGGAAAGCCCCTCTTATTTTTTTGTGTGTGAATCACTAAATTTAAAAAATGCATGCCGAAGCTTATTTCTTTGGAAATCTATTATTTACAATATAGGAGCTATGTCTCTATTAACTCATTTCTTCGTGTAGCATGTCATGTTCAAAGAACCTAGATTAAACACTTTCTTTCTAAATATTATCTGCCTTTAGAACCCTATATTTTGCCCAAGCCCACATCTTGCCACGAAACGTGTTGCATTCAATCGGATTGTTTCTTCTTAAAATGAGTTTAACCGAGACGCAATTATGCAATTAGAAACTAAATCGTTATTCCTTGGGTTTTCAAATTCTGTCCTTATTTAATTACACTTAATTATAGCAATTCTAAAATAAGATACGAATCTTTCATTAAAAAGAAAAAGACAGTTCTAAATTGGGATATTTTTTGTTCCGTATAATTTTCCTGAATCTTTCGTAATACTTCAAATTGTAGAGCATCGTAGAAGGAAGGTGGATTTTTCCTAATTCCATAGTCACATAAATATATCATGAATACATGAATATTTCCATAGACACAGAAATTATTACTTACACTTTATTGCTTAAGAAAAAAGTTAATTGCTTATTTTTATGCACAGATTTTAAATTTTGATGTGCAGCGCTTAAATGGTGTCTCCGGTTACTCTCAAAATTTAACGCGAATCAGCCCTGAATCATCTTTGTTTTGCTTTTTCAGTGCAGCGAGTTAAAAGCGAAAAAAAAAAAAAAAAACTAAAATGCAGCACCGGAAGACGAGACTGGAAACACACGCAAGCTATTCCGCAGAATCTGTCTTTCCTTAACCGCATCTGTCTTCCAAATTAAATATTCAAAAAGAACCGAAAGAAGTGTTTTTATAGACTTAATGGGTTTCATCAGAAAATGAATGTCCTCTTCTTATTCGTATAAAAAAAATACCCTACCAGACGTATAAAAAAATATAAACTTCTTTCTTATCCCATCTCTTATTGCAGCGGATATCTACTAACTGAAAATGTAAGCTATATAATCCAGATTCCTTAGGTTAATACGGCAAATGCGTTGAGCTCCAAAGTTTTATGACAAGATCCCGAAAGATTATTCGGGATTCTTCCTGTTTTATGCCGAAAACAAACTCTCTACTCGCAGATAGCAAAGAAAAACGTCCGCAGATACATCGTCCATGAAAAAAAAATAAGGATTCAGACGCTAAAAGTTCCAAAAGCTTTTAACGTATGGCTTAGTTTCGATTCCGGTTAAACTTAGAGTATTGATTTTTACTTCCACTTCCTCGGGGTCGCTTCATTTCAGTTAAAAAGTGGTACCATGGGCTTGAAAAGAAGAAAAACTAAAATGAAAAAGAAAATTCTTGCCATGAGAAATAAAACCACACTGGATTGGACAGCAGCCTTTAAATAGAGAAGATGACTTTGTCCTTGAGAGCTTTTAGCCAAGAACATCGGCCCGTGTTTGCCATTCACAAACGAGTCTTGGGGATATCTTTAATGCTTTTGTGTCTCGATTATTGACAGAAAGTGGAATATCCCTGGAACACAGTTTCGAATGTTTTAAACAAATAAATTGCAGATAAAAAGAAAAATTGTGAAGATTTGCATTTTGGAGATAATTTGTTGCGAAAGTGTCTAAAGTGAATGTTTCTCGGTTTTTGACTTACGAAATGATGCAGGAAGTTCGAGCCATCTCTAATCTTAAGCCATTTTCGTGAGTGTTTCGAGGCATATGAAAATTACTGGTATTGTTAGTAGATGTAAAGACGCATTATTGAGTGTTTTAAGGTATGGAATAAGAAATTGCTTTTGAAAACTGTGAAAGAACGATACAGAATCTGTCATTTGCAAAATAGTTTCAAAGGTCACTTTTTAAATGTTTTCGCGTCTCAGTCAAAAAAAAATGCCAATATTTTTCTTATGTCGGTTTTTAAATTTGAGAAATTGCATAATCTAAATTAATTGGAAAATTTCAGAAAATATTCAACTTTATTTTAAAAACTAAGATCACTGCGCTTTTTGTAGTCTCAGTATTTTAGTCAATCCTGCAATGGTTTTAATCCTGCAATGGTTTTAATTTAGTTATATTAGCATCCCTTTGTAAAGAAACACTAGGGCTATTTTGGGACGGACTTCGTAATTTTAGAGAGTGATCAGATGGCGAGGATGAACTTGAGCTGTCATCCCCTCTCCATACCATACCAGCGGTCAGTTAGCTGCCAATCATGTAAACATCACGTGATCTGACTATTGATGTTCGTATATTTTTTCCAGTAGAAGCTAACTTGACTCAGGTACTAGGGGAAGTGTGATCTCGGCTCTCTCATGGAAATTTTCTGTGTAGTTCCCTAGGCCTCTTTTATGTGTAGTTCATGTGCTTTTCGTTGTTGATGCCACCAATAAACCACTTAAAGTATAACCTTTGTCATCAAGTCATTTCACCCAATCAACAATCTTCACTATCATAGAAATTATTGTGTAATCAAGAAAAGCAACAATTTTTTTACAGATTATATTTGTTTTTTTTACAATTTTTTTAACTTTAAATATAGCGTGTTTCTCTTTTACAATTTTCGATAAAAATCTTCAAACCTTTCTGTCACAGTTATTAAGACAGAATATAATTTTTTAACCTGAAATTTTATGAAAAATTTAGATGTTTTCTGTCGTTTAAATTTCGGAGAAAAATAAACACTGCTCAAAAAAATTAAGTGATATTCAAGATATGGGTTTATCTTGCTACTGGAGAATCGTTTGAATCACTGCTTCATTATCGACAGACGCAGTAGGCGATAGGAGATTAAAAAAACATTCGTTTAGCAGGAAAAAAAGGCGAAAATAAAACAAAAGGAAAATAAAAAAAGGGAAAAAAAACAAAATTTGGGCAAATGGGAAAAAATAATAATAATAAAATAGATGTCCCTTTAAAAGAAAATCGTTTTTATTAGACAGTATTTCCCAAGATGGCCAGCAACGTTGAACACCTTTAAGGCATCGATTCAATAAGGCTATTAATGAGGGGTTGGGGTATTTTGTCCCCCTCCTCCAGAAGAAGTCTTTCCTCTTAGTGAGTTTCTGGAGGAAGGGTAGGCGTCCAGCAACTCATCTGCCTAGACTGTCTCAAACATACCTGATTTGGTTCATGTCCGGAGAATAAACCGGCCAATTCATTCGTTCCTCCAAAAAGGAATTCATTCACCAAGTTAGCCGGATGTATTCTGAAATTGTTGTCCATTAACATGAATTATCTCCAACTGCTGCAGCGGAAAATTTTGATGATCTCATCTCTATATCGGCGACTGGTCAAAGCTCCATTTCAAATGATATATAGATCCATAAGCTCATCAATGGACATTCCGGCGTAGATTGTCATTTCCCTAGCCAACAAGTTTTACACTTTCGTGCGGGAACGCAGAATCGTTTCTAGCGTCACAGTCCCTCAAAATAAAATATGCCCTTTCTTAGAATGTACTGAAACTAAGAATTCTTCAGAGAAAAGAACATTGTGCCATTCCTTTCTACTCCTGCAGTCCACTCCCAGAGGGCGCGACAATTCCTTGCAATTAACACGACACAGCCATTGGTCGGCAAGTATAGAGACGTAAAAAGTAAAGGAGGTTTCGGACAGTTTGTGTTGAAACTGTGGAGCCAGTATCTGAGCGAATGTGTTGTTGAAGAAGAGTGGCATTCTTATTTCGGTGTTTCCAAACCGTTAGCGTTAGATTACAGTCTTCATTGGGTATTGTTGCACACCTATGCCTTTGCCTTGATCTTCGATCGACATTTCCAGTCTCCAAAAATGGCTCAAAGATCCTAAAAATCTCATTTTGTGAAATTACAATGGTTTTCTACTTCAGCTTATGTTTGGTACCTCTCTAACCAACCAACAACTCTCCAAGCTTGTGATTTGGTTAAATGACTTTGCAGAGCCATCTCACTCATTGAAACAACACATTTATTCGATGCCGATCATTATTTTCCCTTTTGTCTGACATAAGCTGGATGTCAAATCAAATTCGACGTCAAACTCAAAATTGGCATACTGCGAAGTTTAAAAAAAAGAAAAATTTACATTTGTGACTCTCTTCTTTCGTATAAGCAAATAATAATAATGTTACGTTTTTAGCGTATTGGGTTCGGATTGAATGGACTTTATTTGAGGACAGCACAAAAAAAAATTATTTACAGCTATTTACAGGTATTTACAGGATGACTTGGGAAAGTAAAACTTCAGAAGACACAATTCAGCAATAATCAGTCACTTACAGCGTAAATGCAAGTCTTACGCACAATAAACACGGTTTGCAAAACAGCTATAGTATAGCACAGCAACAGTCAATCACAGCGAGCTCAATAACACAGCGTCAACAGCAAATGCAAACACAGCTCCCTAATACAAGCGAAAAGCTGCAAGTAAAGCGAAACGCTTCTCTTTGAGAGATTCACTCACTGACACTTTTTACGGCAACCCTTCCCTTTTATAGCCGGGCCCGCGCGCGCCCAAGGTCAGGGGGAAGCAACGCGGCGTTTCACGTGCAATCGAGAGGCTACCAGACTATTCCTCTCGCCAAGTCAACTCGGCTGGCGCGGAGTATCTTGTGAAGCGCCGCCAACATCTCACCCTTGGCGCGCGTTTCGCCCGCTTGTAACATTGCCCCCTCCTCAAGGACTGCACGTCCCGGGCAGTACAGACCCAGAGCAGAAGACACTCAAAAGTAACAATACCATACACGCAAAATTACAGACATAATCATTGAAAAAGAATTAACATAAAGAACACTATTTACAAATATACAGGTCATATTTATATAAATGAGGAAACCATGGTTTCAACTAATTATTTGACAAGTCACCATAATAAGAGGCTAGCCGGTCGTAATGTACTACTCTTGGTTTTGAGTTCGGTGACTTCCTTATTCGAACTACGACGCCATTTAGTCTTTTCAGGACTGTATAAGGGCTTTCCGAGGAAGACTGCAGCTTCGATGAGAGTCCCTTTCGTCGAATCGGGTTCCAGAACCATATCTCGTCACCTTCCTTGAATTCATGTCCGGTGGCTTTAGTGCTGTACTTGGTCTTCATCTTCTCCGTCCCTATGTTGATCCGATCTCGGGCAAACCTGTGTACGTCTTCTAAACGGGCCTGGAGGTCTTGAACATAATCCACAGACGAAGGAGGCGTATCCGGTGGGCACCCGAACTGAGGATCACAGGGCAGTCGGAGTTCTTTTCTATTTCCATTGTCCGTCCGAGGAATAGGTCCCAAGATGTCAGAGGTCTGTCTTTCGAATGGTGCGCCCACATTATCCCGCTGTAACGTATCACGACTGTGTGTTTTCGGTCCTTTACGGGCGTTACAGTCATCACATATTCTGTACCATTCTCGAACATTCTCTTTCATGTTGTTCCAATAGAAATGCTCCTGGACATTACGAGTTGTCTTCATGATTCCGAAGTGATCACCTGCAAAACTGCTATGTAACTCCTTCAGTACTTGATTTATCCTTGATCGGGGAAGTACAAGTTGCCACTTAAATGACTTTCCATCTTCGGACTCCCATTTTCTATACAAGATGCCATTTCTAATTTCGAGTGAGTTCCAGAGAGCCCAGTAACGCTTAGTTCTAGTACTGAGGCTTGAAATGTCCTGCCATTCAGGTCTTTAATTGTGTGATTGCATAAATTCCATAATCATTTTAATGTCAGGATCATTTCTTTGTTCCTTGCGAACCTCTTCATCACTCCAGGGATCAGATTCAGGTGGGATAGCTCTGGTGACTCGGCGCACAGTGGGTGTATCAATCCCAGTTTTCTTTTCCGCAGAGGAGCAGTAGCGACAACCTTCGGAGCAGGGCTTTCTTGATAAGGCATCTGTATTTCCTCCTCCAGATCCCAAATGGAAAAGAGTCACGACTTCCGATGTGGAGTGCAGGGAGTTATTCGTAAAGTCGATTACGAAGTCATACTTCTTCAGAAAGTCCATACCAAGTATGAAATCATCTGTAATTTCCGCTACGTAGACGACATGGTCATAGGTAGCATTTCCAAATCTAATCACAATATTCATTTTTCCGATAATTGAAATTCTGTCACCATTGACCGTTTCGAGGGTGACGCAGGACGGTGTCCAGAGAATTTTCCTCCCAAGTCGTTCTGCAACATCTCTACGCATGATGGTTACGTTGGCTCCTGTGTCAACGATCATTCGGCAGGGGATTCCATTGACGAAGGCGTTAACAAATACACCATTTTCACCATCGCCTCTTGAAGATATCTGTAAAACTCTCAAGCGGTTTTCCTGGTTGTTTCTAGAAGAGTCTTTAATCCGTTTATCGAAGCGGACTGAACAGTTCCTTCGAACATGGCCCTCTTCGCCGCCTGTCCAACATTTCACAGTTCTCTGGCCATGTTTGTTGGACCTTTCACCTCTTTTCCGGATAAACTGGAAAATTGTTTTCATCATTTCAAATAGATTTTGCAGCGAAGGATCCGATGCATCTTGAACCGTAGCATCTCTAACTGAATGGTGATCCATCCTTGCAGCTTGTTGAGCGGCTTCAACTTTCATGGAATAAACCAAAGCTGCAGTTAAATCCTTCAATTCAGCCATTAGCAGGGACATTTGTATTTCTGGATCCCTCAAACCGTCAATGAAATACTGCAGGGCTAGAGTTTCCCGTACCTCGGCTGGACAGTCGGAGAAGGCAAGATGGGAGAGCCTCTCTACATCTGCTGCAAGCTCTTGCAGGCTTTCATTCGATCGTTGTTGCCGGGTCTTTAACTGAAGACGTCTATAGTCCTTGAGGCATTTTTCTCCGAAGCGCAACTCCAGAGCGTTTGAAAGAGCTTCAAATTCTAGATGTTGATCTTCGGGAATAGTTCTCAAAATATCTGCAGCTTCAGCCCGTAGTGATGCAGCCAGTTGACGAGCCTTCGTGACTGGATCCCAACCATTTGCTTCTGCGACGATGGAGAATTGAGTCTTATAAACTTGCCATGATGTTTTTCCGTCGTAAGTCGACACTTTAATGCTTGATTTAGGGATAACAGGCACAGGTTGAGCTATGCCAGACTCTCGAACATTCGGGAATTGGTTTTCAGGTTTTACCTGTACACCTTCCACTTTCTTTAATCTTTCATCCATTTTTTTAAATTTCTCTTCAAAACTCTGCTGGATATTCTGAATCTTTGTATCGTTCTCTTGAACCTTTTCCGCCAAAGCATCCACTTTGGTGTTGATTGCTTCAACAATATCAGCTTGGCCTTGTTCTATCTTCTCCATCTTTTCTTGCCCTTGTTCCATCTTCTTCTCCATCTTCTCTTGGCCTTGTTCTATCTTCTCCATCTTTTCTTGCCCTTGTTCCATCTTCTTCTCCATCTTCTCTTGGCCTTGTTCCATCTTCTTCTCCATCTTCTCTTGGCCTTGTTCTATCTTCTGTTCTATCCTTTTCTCCATCTTCTCTTGCCCTTCTTTCATTTCTTTAATGAAAGCAAAAAGCTGTTCAAATTTTGCTTTATCCGCTTCCTCCATCGCTCTAGTTTTCACCATTCAATCCCACTTCTGACACCAGTTGTTACGTTTTTAGCGTAGCGGGTTCGGATTGAATGGACTTTATTTGAGGACAGCACAAACAAATTTATTTACAGCTATTTACAGGTATTTACAGGATGACTTGGGAAAGTAAAATTTCAGAAGACACAATTCAGCAATAATCAGTCACTTACAGCGTAAATGCAAGTCTTACGCACAATAAAGACGGTTTGCAAAACAGCTATAGTATAGCACAGCAACAGTCAATTACAGCGAGCTCAATAACACAGCGTTAACAGCAAACGCAAACACAGCTCCCTAATACAAGCGAAAAGCTGCAAGTAAAGCTAAACGCTTCTCTTTGAGAGATTCACTCACTGACACTTTTTACGGCAATCCTTCCCTTTTATAGCCGGGCCCGCGCGCGCCCAAGGTCAGGGGGAAGCATCGCGGCGTTTCACGTACAATCGAGAGGCTACCAGACTATTCCTCTCACCAAGTCAACTCGGCTGGCGCGTAGTATCTTGTGAACCGCCGCCAACATCTCACTCTTGGCGCGCGTTTCGTCCGCTTGTAACAATAATAACAATAAGCTTTTTGTTGTTGTTACCAATCTCCCTGACGTAGGAAAGTCTACACCAGGTTCAAAAGGTCCCGATGTGCCAGTTTCTCCAAAAATGAGATCCTGCTCATTCAACAGCCTCCATGAGGCGCCAAGGCAATAAAGAAGATGAGCAGGACTGGCAGAGATGGAACGGGAACAAGGAGAGATCTTCTCTCCATTCAAGAACCTCAAGCATTTAAAGTGGATTCTCCTAACCCGGCCATGGCCGTTTGTAAAGGCCGGGGGCCGCTGCAAAAAATAGACAAACCAGGACTCTTGGCAGCACATCAATGGTGGACCGGAGGAATACGCGAAAGTGAATTGTCGAGGGGGTGAGCTCGCCAAAAGCTCTCATGGGCAGATCACAGCCAGGAGTATATCTGCAATTTCGTTTCCATTCGCCCCAACATGTGATGGAATCCTCTAAAGGTGGACAAGAGGCCTAAGGCTAATCTCATAGAGAATCATCAATATGAGTTGATCAGGGATATCAAAATTTTATTCCACAAAATCTGGATAAGAAGGAACTGGTATATCAGGTTCATGACGGGCAGCGCCTGTTGCCCACTGAAGGTGAACAGGAGTCCTCGGGCCAATCTTCTAGCGAAGCATCGATATCAGTTGATAAGGGATTTAAAAAAATTTTTGTCCAATTTTTAAAATACTGAATGACACTCCTGCTATCAGTTAGGATCTAAATACCAATTTTGTTGTTGGTCGGAGCTTGCTCTAGGGCTACACCTACAGTTATGATCTGTGATCTAAAAACGAAGCAATAGGCAGGGTTTTGGATGCTGAGTCTCAACTCATCCTTGCTATCGTTTACGAAAACACTACTACAGGTCTACTATATTCAAGCTTACTACCATCGGTACAGATAGGCCAGGCGTGAGAGGGAATGCCAACCTCTGCGAATTTGCAAATTCCAAGGCTAACTGTTTCAAAAGGTCCGGGTGTTCTTCCTGTTTATTAGCATGGGACCTCAGAGCATAATTAAAACTAACACCATTCAAAGACACTGTGAGAGGCAAACAATCGGAAGTGGTCGAAGGAACCACCTTAAAATCAATAAAACCTTCTCTCCGGGCATATTCCAGAGGCGTGTCTCTCTTTAAAATTTGATTACTCTTCAAATTTAAAATGTGATTAGAAGACCTGTTATAAAATTTTAGACTCGCCAATTTATTACTTATACGTTATTTAATGCAAACCATCAAAGGAGTTACAACATCCTTTGATGGTTTTGAGCAGTGTTACTTAGAGTTTTTGAGGTAAGCTAATAGTATATCGAAACTACTAAGCTAAACCGAAAAACAATATATCTCGACAAAAGTGAATTTTTTATACATGTATATAAACATTTTAAAGCCATACTTTGTTATCGGCTCACATTTTGATCATTTCAATTCCCCCTCCGGATTAGTAGCTTTCAATGAATGTTCGAATTTTGTATATCAGAAGTGTTTTTCCTTTTGCTTTCTGGACTGCTTCTTCTTTCTCAAGTAGTATTTTTTCATCGATATTTTAAAGAAAATTTTTGATGGAGGATATACTTTGTAAGTCCTTCATATATTAAGTGCGGCATTTTAATCAAAAAATTTCAACAACATTTATTCTAAATATTAAATTTAATTCATATAATATATTTGCTTTAAAAAATTCTTTATTATGGATCTTGTACCGCATAATTTTTGTCTTAAAAGTAGTTTTATTTAGAATGATTTATTTTTTGATGGACAGAAAGTAAACATTGAAATTTTTGCATTTAATGTCTCTTGTGGATTTTAAGTTGTCCGTGGTTTCCAAAAAAGAATTTTAAATAAATAAAGTTTCAATGTTTTTCTTTTTTACCTTTTAGGCATCCAAGGGACATCCCAGATATGGAATTCCGTTATAATGGTTCATTATCTCATGTCTTGCGGTTACAGAAATGGTATGGCTACTTTCTTACTGATGGTGTGTTACTCCTAACCAGCGATATCACTTAGGACTCAGCCATAGTTTCTGCCAATGCAGCCTCTTATGTTATAGACATTCTGATTCATTCTTTTTAGAAAAGGCCCGGAGTAATCATTGTGACTGCTCTTTAGAAACATCATCAAAGAGCGAGAGCTCGAGAACGGTCAACTTGAACAACGGCCTCTTGACTGCATTTAAATGGAACTGAAAGCTTTACTGAAATTCCAATTTGTAACTCTGCCATCCTGATTATTCAGGCTGAAGACCCGGATAAAATTGAGACTAAACACCTCAACATCCTTTTGCTTTTTTCAGATCCTGAACAATTTCCATGTTTATACTTTACTTTCTTGCTACTATAAATCAATTTTTTTTCCATTTCTTATAAATATTTACATTTATCTTATTTTCTATTTTCACTTTTAACTACTTTTTATTTGTTTCGATTGTTTGTCATTCTGAAAGGTCTTAGTATAAGCGAGTCGGCTACAGATCCATGGATCTGTGTTTTGGTGACCTGTCGTTCTCATCGGATGGAAAGCTTCAAAGCGTTCCATCTTCTCTCCTTGGGGTGGGATTCGGAACTTGAATTATAACTTGCCAGACGACCTAAGGAACATATCGGATAAGAACTTACAAATAAATTTATCAGGTTCTTGCTCCTCTAATAGGCACAAAAAAGGTTGTTTGTTAATTTCTGATAGCTGGTCGTACTTCTTAAGAGTAGAAACAAGACCAAGGCATAATGGATAATTTCTGCACGCGATCCATTGTCACGGTGGCGAATCATTTGCATTATCCGGGCGATACAGCATGGCAGGTGTGGTTCTTTCAGTAGGTTACTTATCATCAAATATTCATGTCGAGTAAGTGGATGACACATTACCTGTTAAGTAGGGTAGTTTTAGTTTCTCTGTCAGGCAAGGAGTAGGATGGGTTATTTCCATTTCGAATGTACAAGGAATGGATGTGACTTAGACGCTGACGACCCTTGAGATTATACCTTTAGTTCCCACTTGATTCTCACCGCGATGCTCGATTCATTCTCCAACGGTGACCAGAAAAAACGAGGAGATGAGTGCCCGTTCTCAGTTGCCCCTCAGGTTAGAAACATCCGTGACAACCATGTAGCCTGGAAATATATCTCACAAGCCAATTTCTTCACAACATTTTCTATTCTGCTATCAAATGTAACCAAAATATTAAATTATTAGTCGTACATTCTGTAATTGAATTATAATTGTGAAACGTATAGAGATAGAATGGCAGATAAGGCTTTACAATATTCATGTAGAACTTTTTGTTAAAGTCATTGGGACGTAGTTTCGTGACTTAATTGTAAACCATTAAGTGATTTCCAAAGATAAAAAAATGTAAATAAATATTTTAACGAAACCTCTAAAATGTCAATAATTCACTGTGGCATTAAGAAGGATTTTATCACGAAGTAAGAAGGAAATAAAACTTTCTTGGAATCAGAATTTCTTATGCTTGATCCAGGTAAAATGCTAAATATTTTCAATTGCAAATACTACCAAAGCTTCAGTTTTACCACAGAGTTTAATGGTGAGAATGTGAGGATTATATTTTGTTCGAAAGCCGACATTACTTGATCTGTAACACTTTTTCTCGGAAGAAGGAATGGAAAAACTGATAACCGCAGCTCTGAATAAGTAAAAGGCAATCGGGAGATTTCCGCATATTGCATTGAACAGCATATCGAAGGAGAGCAAACAATTTGAGAACACTAGAAAGTTGAAAGTTTTTATTATGTTTTTAAAACTTTTCGTCGATACTTTTTGGATCTTTAGTTTTGAAAATAAAAAAGAGTTAGTTTACAGCTTAAGAAATAGGACAATCTTTGTTTATTATTTGGTTCTTTTACATTAATATTAATAATATTATTAGATCGGCTATTAATAATGATGGAAATTATCATATAGAACGCATATTATACTTTAAACTAGGAAGCAGTTCTCAGTGTAGTAAGTCCTTTAAAGGAATATCCTTTAGAAATGAATATTTCTATAATTATCGTTAATTATTTGATCATGAAATACCCGACAATAAGTGAGGATCTGGGCTTAATATAAATCTAGATGTATTTCATCCAAACCAGGACCAAGATAGAAAATTTATAACCCTCTCGACGAATAAACAATACCATTGAATATTTTTATTATTATCTTTTTGCATTGGAACTCATTGCAAAGATATTTTCATTGCTAGAACTTGATTCTGTCACTCAAAAGTAATTCAAAGTAGCCATCATGCCTTTTGTTATTCAACTTCTTACCTTTTAATTCTTTCAACTTCTTGTTTAAGATGTGTTTGACTTTCATACGTGATCTATATGTTAGAAAGTGAAAAGATCGAGTCTTAAAATGATATAGTTTTTACGGAAACACAGAAACCAAGTTTAAACTGAAAACGCTATCTTCAAACATTTCATTGAAGTTTTTAGAAATATCGAATGCATATACTTAATGCGTATAATGGTAGAAAAGGCGCAGCGAAAAGGAACGCCGGCAAGGAATCTCTCATCCTCTGGCAGGTGTGCGTTTCTGACTCTCTTATTCGCCCTCCTCTCGGTTACCATCCAAAGAGTTATTTCCAAAGAGTCGCCTTTTCCCGTGTCACAGGTAGGGGAAACCGGAATCACTCGAACTGCACACAAGGCTCTGTTTTAGTAGATCAATCGTATCGGCGGATTCCTAGCTCATTGTATTTTATTTATGCACTTCAATACGAATCGTTTTCATCTTTATCTGAAACAAGGGCTTTGAAATGTTAATATAAATCTTATTTCCTATCTATAATCCTAAAAACACTTTTAACTAAATAAATGTAATGCAGAAATCACATCAAAATTTGCAAGAATTTTTAAGCGTTGCTGTATATTGTAGACAATATTTTTTCCAGAAGCGTTTCATCTCAATCAAAAGCACTGTCCAATATCAGTCACGTTTCAAAATTGCTACTATAACTGTCATTATATGGAGAAAAAAATGCAGACTCCCGATTCTGAAAAATCAACAAATCGAAATTCTTATGTCTTATGAAATTCTTATGTTGAAAAGCTCTTTTGAATGCTTTTGTAGAAATTTTGTAGCATAAATATCTTAAAAGACTCTGGAAGTGAACACGTGCCAAATGCAAATCTTTATCTGTGTCCTTTGCTTCATTTAGCATATCTGGTGGCTTCAACAACTATCATTTCAGAACATCACCATTCTCCAACGCCGCAAGAAATTTAATTATAATTTTAGGGCAAGAGAAAACGCGACTTTATCTCTGGAAACACATCTTCACTACAATAAACAATGCATAAAACAAAAGAAAAAACGCTGTGAAACTGGAAGAACAGGAATGAAGAAAAAAAATCCCAAGGCTCATCTCGCCTCGAACACCCGAAGCGACACCCGCCGGCCCCGGGCGGTCTAGCGCAGCTCATCCCTGTGACTTCCGATAGAATTTTAAATTCTTTATCGGCTGGAAATAAAGCCTGTGATCCAGAAGAAGAAGAGAAAGAAAAGGAAGAGAAATAAATGAAAGGGCCCATGTTCTGATTGATGAAGGGGAGTCCCCGGCGAAGTTTGCTCTGGAAAGGACTTGGTAATCCCTTCCATCAAGAATCGTTCTTCCGCGCGTTTCACCTTTCGTCAGGCACCGTCAGCGGCGAGCGGGGGCTTTCCATTCATTCGCACGGCAGAACAGCCACCGCGATAATGTCTGTTGTTAGGCTTGGAAGATGATCGATCCTGTTGTTTCGCACAGAGCATTTCCCATTGAAGACTAATATCTGTTAATCCTCTTTGGAAAATGTTCTTAACAATAACTTGCCTTTTTCGGATGCATTCGTATGGAAAGTTGTGGATAAACTTATGTAGGAGATAAATCGAAAATGCTTTTTAAAATATTTTCGTAATTTTTTTATGGTTCTGGAAAACAGAATCTTTAAGAAAATATATCATAAAATTTCTGAAAAAAAATATTAAAGTTGTTTAAAATGTCCTCTTTGTTTAAATCATATTTTTGATAGAACTGTATTTAACAGAATTATTAAAATCATGGAGGTTTTAGCAATTCGTCTTTAAAAATCAATTAAATTATGTTTAATTTTGTAAGTATTTTCTTTATAATTGAAATCGCAAACCGTAATTTATATAATTTTTTTTCAGTAGATTCACTCATCTCATTAGATTGAAATGAAATTATGTTGTTTTACTAGATGTTTTTACAAAACATTTTTAGTAATACGTTTATTTTTAAAGAATGAGATATAGTTGGAAAAGACTTGCTTACATTAGTTTTAGTATAAAATTTTATTCATTTTATTTCCGTGGGAGAACGTATTCTCCCCCCCCCCTCAACAGCTCATTTTTGCTTCATTTCCTTTTGTGAACGTCGCAGAAATTGTTTCTTTGTATTGCCCATGAGTAGTCACCAATTCCATTTTCCTTATATCTTAGTAAAATATTTCATCTTCTCTCTCCCTGCCAAATACTAAATTTTTAAGAAAATAGTTCCTTGTTAGAGAAAATAAATTTTTAATCTCATGATATAATATAAAATTGTGATAACTTCGATCCTCTCTCCTACGAGAGATTTGTATTTTTGGCCTTTTTTTCGTTCGTTTCTAAGAAGGCCTTAAATTACCTATTTTAAGTAATTACATGCTTTTAGTTCGTTTGTTTTTTTCCATTTATTCTTCTTCGTTATTTTTCTAATACCTCATCTCACAAATATACTTCCATTTAGTTTTCTTTCAGAATAAATCTGAGAACTGGCCACAAAAGTACAGGCAGCATTTTTCTTCTTTTGGTAAAGCTTTATTAAATGGTTAATAATATCTTATTGGATGTGATGGTTGGAGGTAACATGTTATTTGATCAAATAGATTTTCTATCTGCATATTTTTGAATTCAGGGTCTAATACTTTTCTAGATACTCATTTCTTTTTGGTGCAATGTTGTTTTCTGTCTCTGGTGTTCCATCCACAAAAAAGGTCATTTTATGCCTTTTTTCCGCTGACCAAGCAAAGCTGGAATCCCTTTCAAATCACCGCCAACTGCCCATTTGTGATTTGAATACGATGGTTTATTCAAGAAGAAATCAAATGAGCCGTATGTTCAACCGGTGCATGAGCACATTCATTTCCCTCATGCGAAAGCGTTCCTTTTGAGACTTCTCTTTGATAAATCGGTAACAGGTCTCCATTCTTCAGGTTGACAGGTAATACTGCTTGAGTAGAAAAAGGAATGAATTGCATTTCGATGACGAGTCAGCAGATTTTTTTCTTAATAAACTCAAACCTAAACGATTCTGCCAAATCTTTAGGAAGGTTTAAAATTGCTACTAAATCCCTTAACCTAGACTCTATGAAAAATTTTAATTCATCGCTAATGAAATCGTACCATTCATCAGCATCATTATCTATCTCGCATTCATATTCAGTATCTGAATAAAGAGCTATTCAGATACTGAATCTGGAAGGGAAGGAACCAGTATATCAGGTGCAAGACGGGCAGGGTCAGTTGTGGATGGTAGGGTAGGGATGGTATAATTAAGGATAGTTATAGGATGAAACAGTTATAAAGTTTAATTTGCATCTTATATGCGTTGCATTCATTTTTTTATAAAAATACAAAATTTTGTGTGGATTTAATAAAATTTCATTTATTTTACGTTAAAATAAAGGATATATATATTTACATAAACCGAAATGCTTCTTTTTGTTTGATTGTTTGTTTTTTCATATTACTAATAGTATGGTAGGGTGTACGGTCCATACAAATGTAGCAAAAATGATTCTTTGTGAGCTAAAAAATTAAATCGGTCTATCAGCATAGCCCATGAAAGCGATAGATGTCAAATGTAACAAAAACTAGAAGTAAAAATTCACTGACCC
>JAOUZG010004505.1:7063425-7084791 GCA_026289955.1 Argiope argentata | reverse complement strand
TTTTTTTTTTTTTTTTTTTTTTTTGCTTTTTCGATGTAACTTTGCGTAACGCCACGCCTTTTTTTCTCCTTCATTTGAAAAGTGATATTTTGTTTCTATAATATAAACTTTTCTTAAAACTAAAAATTTTTGAAAAAAAATCTTTTCATTCTTTTAAGGTTTGGCACCTGCCAACGCATTTCGTTAAGCTACCTAGATAACAAGTAATGATAAGTAACACTCATAGGCATTCGATCATTAATTTTACATCTAACCATAAATAATTAAAAATAACTATTTTTTAATATCTCTTCGATTATGACATATCATAATTTTCGTATAAAAAGATGCACAACTATTCTTACAGAAATGCCGCATTCATTGTATTCTCTAGCTGGTCAGGCTTTACTTCAAACTCCGCGTTTTTTCTCCTACTCCTACTAACTCAAATCGAAACAACGCAAAAAATTATGTTCCAGTCATAATTGGGAAAATATACTTCTACTATCGCAGTTGAAAACATTATTTTTAAAAAGGAATGACTCCAAACAAAATTATAACAGATTTGAAAATGAACCTTGTATCATTTCAATGCAATATTCATATAAAAAATCTACAAAAATTACTTTATAAGAAATCCTAAATGATTTAACACATTTTAGATGCTTAATTTGCATTTGAATCTTTTGATATGCAATTTATTTCTATATCCAGTTTTCAAGCTCTTTGGTTTCCAACACTTCTTAAAATAAATTTTATAGTCAGGGTGAAATGGATCTTAAAAAAGTTTTACACCCTTTATCTTAGGATCTTTAAGCATGTATATGATTTTATCTTATAAGTTTAGCAGCTTCGTATACCCATATATATAGTTTATAAGCCAAAAAAAGAATTTTCCGATTATTTCTTCGTAAAAGTTCAGTAAATGCAAAAATAATGTATCTTTCTCAGTAAAAAATTCCTCCTCTCGCTGCCAGATTCTGTCATAAGTTTTAATTACAGCTAAGATAATTTTTATTTAAAAAATATTTTAAACATTTTTTCTAACTTTCCAGACACTGTAATTTTTAACGGACTGGACTTGAAAAGCATTTATTATGCATGAAAAAGATATTTTCTTTTTGTTCCTTGTTCCTGTCAACAGCACACATAAGAATCCTATTATCGCACTAAGTTAACAACCTTCGCTTTTAAAAATGCAGGCTTTCCTACACTTTCAAATATTACGTTGAATGCAAGTTCCCACTTCGAAAAAAAAAAGGAGAATGTTTTACTTTCAAACAAAACTTATTTTTGTAGTCATGAATACTTCACTTCGTTTTATTCAAAAGATACGCTCGAATTCGCCAGCTGAAAATGATTTTTTAGCATGTTTGCCCACAATGTTGGCAATGACAGAGTTGCATTAAAGTAACATGAAAAGCCCGAAGCATTTTGTGCGAAAAAAATTTATAAAGTGCTTAAGTTTTTTTAAAAAATATAAAATGCCTTGATTGTTTGTTCAGCACTTGACACTTTATTCTAATATTCCTCATTTTTGCGTGATCTGAGGGTGAAACAAAGTTCAACTGAGATATGAATGACGTTCAAAAACTGAATTAAATAATTTTGAAATATCTATATTAATTGAAATTTCAAGCAGATTTTTTAAAAATAACATTTACATATAAGTATATTCACATTTCGAATATATTTAAAAAAATGTCGTTACAAATAAATTATCCTTAACTTTTATTTAAATATTCTGTTTAATTTTTAAAGATATTGTTTAATATCCCACATAAAAAAAATTTCTGTGATCACGTAGAACTCTTTTGAATATTAAAGAAAAAGAATCCTCACTAATAAGTTTCATAAAATAAAATAATATTGAAATACAATTCTCTCTAAAAACTTTCTTCATTTTTTTACCATAAAAAATTATTAATATTGGCTATAGTCAGTACAGAAGTTTCAAAATATTACGATTAGTTTGATAAAGTTTATGAAATAAAAAATTGCCTTTAATTTGAAGAAAGAACACTCGCTTAAAATATTTTCCCATAAGTTTATTAATTTTTCTAGTTGCGGTTAACCAATTCCATTTACATTTTTTGAAAATAATCGTCTTTACTTTTATAAATATTAACATTTAAACATTACTTTTTCAGAAAACAAAATCTCAGTTACTTTTTTGCGCAACATTTTACCTGAATTATTATGCTCATTTCTTAGCCAGTTAATATTTTTGATGCAACGGAATTAATGAATACTCCATCATAATTATTATTTACTGTTTAATGGCTTGTAAATATAATCATCTATTTTTATATTCGTATGCCATTTTCCCCAAATCGACACCCCGGTTTTGTTTTGTTTTCTCTGTTATGGACGCATTACCTTGTGACTTGGTTTCATTCTCGACTGTGAAATCGGATCACTGGTGACACCCGACCCCGGCGAGTGTGGAATGCGTAGAAAGAGTCGTTACCATTTTGAGACGCCAGAAATCGGAATTGATGCTGACTGAGGCGTCTCTCCACCCCCTGGCAGATCTTCACCTTGTGCAAATGAATTTTATGATTTCCGGACAAAGTATTTGACTAATTTAAAAACACGCAAATCATCCATTTATCATCAATTTATGAGTCAACATTTTACGCAACTTTTAGTTGCATAGATTCAATTTTGTAAGCATTTTTAATGTTTTGATCAATTTATTTTAACACCAGTATAAAGCCGAGAACTAGTCAACATTTAAAAAATAAACCTTATATGTACATATACATGCGACGGCTTGAAAAATTCTAAAATGCGGTAGAAATAATTTTTTTTTCATAACTTACTTAAAAGGTGTGGAAATATTTCTTCTAATTTTGCAGTCAATCTTCATTTTTGTCTTGTTTCAATAAAAAAATTTAGAACTTAAACTTCCAAAATATTTGGGTTTCCTCTAAAGATTAAAAGAATTCTAAATAATTATATTCTTTCTTTTCTTTAAATCCTACTTTTAAACAAAAATTTTTAAAAATCATACGACTTTTTATTTTTTATAAATTGAACCTCTTTAAATACTTATATTATTAAATTTAAATAATGAAGAGCAAATAATCCTTTTCTCCGAACACAGCTTTTAACTGATAAATAAAAATTTAATAGTTTTATCGTGAGACCATTAACTCTGACACGATGGAAAAATAATAAAAGAAATTTCATAAAAGTATGAAAAATGAATTATAAGAATATTTCTTAAATGATAAAAAAACAATAATGTAAATAGCCGTGGGAATCGGTTAGAGACAGTTCATTTTTAATTATAGTTTACCATGTGAACATGAAAACAAAAAATGAACGATCTCTGTAACTTCTTTATATACTGCCGTATCTTCACAAAATTAGCGTCTACATAAATCACGAAGCGATATATTTGCTTCAATCGACTAACCGATTCATTTAATTAATGAGCGTGATTAATTATGTGCCGTTTCAAAAACTGTCTCGTTATGGAAATTGAGATTTTCTTAATAATTCAATCCAGCAGACAATGATAAGTAAACGTACAAAATTTCGTTGCAGCATTCGCTGTGACTCTTGAGACATAATTTCATTTTGTTTGAAGAAAACTCGAACCGAGGAGCGTCGATCCACCGAAAACCGCGTCCGAATAACTCTCGGCCTGTTAACGGCAAAAGAATTACTTCTCTTTCGTTTTTATTCATTGAAATTTAGAAAAATAATCAACACGATTTAGATTCATCCTTTTTACGAATAAGGCTTTTCAAATTATAAATATTTTACTATTTTTATTAACTGGTGGAAGTTATTCCAATACTTTTCGAATCACTCCCTCATTCTGACTACTTATTCCACGCCAGGAAAGTACCGTCGGTCACAATTTTTAGTGGCGTATAAAATGTGTTTCGCCTTTTTTTTTTCCGCTGGTCGGGGGAGATGCGATTACTCTAAAGGCATTCTAGGCTGATGGAATTACCGGCGACTTTAAAAAGAAGAGAATTTTATTTTCAAGTAGAAACAAGTGTTAACCAAAAAAGAGATTTATTAAGTGCCATGGGGACATCATAAAAATTGGTACGCATAATATTTTCATAAAGAATTCAACAACACCTTAATTATTTCATTGTTCTACGCAAACGTTAATTGTTTATAGATATTTTCTGCTGCTTTTAATTATAGCAAGACAGCCATAAAAAATTTTAAATTAGTTAAATAATTCGAAAGTAAAAATTAATTAGCTGAAAAAATTAAATTTATATGATAAAGAATATACATACTATTCTTATAGTTATGACAGTTTATATAAATAAAACCACAGTTGAATAAACATTGAGATTTAGACAAATATCGGCATTTCAGTCGAATGAATTCCAATTGCTTTGTAAGTGTAGCTTACTGATAAAATGTTAAGTTATAAATTGATATTTTCAAATTTAATTCTTCGAATATTTATATTAAATGCTATAAACGATTAGAAAGGCACTAACTATCCCTTCATGCTAATGAATGAAGTAAATTAACTATCCTAAAGAACATAAAATTTTATTTTGCTATTTGTTATTATTTGCACAAATATTAGGCTTCTATTATTAGGTTACTTGATTTATAATACAATTTAAAATAGTCGATGGACTTTACTCTGCTTGTTCATCAACTGTAACCATTAATCAAGGGGAATAGGGCCATTTCGCTGCTGTACAAACAGTTGCCCTGAGAGAAGGATTCTTGATTAAAAAACTGGAAACTCTTGTCGCCGAAGTGCCGCGTAGGATCGATTTCAGTTCGCCCTCCAGATGAGTTTTAAAATTGAGAGTCAGATTCTGAGAAAATCAGTCTAATTTGTCAATATAGAAAAACAAGATATTTTTAATTTCATTCTTTGTGATTTTTTTAATCCTTCGGAATACATTCCAAATATTAGTGGAAAGCCTTGCACAACCTGTAGCAGCAGACATTACTGCCTGATAAAAACGAATTCCTTAAGGTAATTGCGCCACTTCCTAACGGTCATTGATATATCTGCAGGATAAACAAATAAATCATAAAGATGTTTGCATGCTCCTCATTATGTCGTCGGTCAAAGCACATAATATTGAAATTCTATTACTTGCGCGAATACAAGTGAATAACAACAACAGCAAAAAAAATAGAATATTTACGATGTCAAATTTGCTACTATTTACGTCATACACTTAATTTATTAGTTTAAAAATTCAAATTTAAGCCATATTTGATTTATTTCCTTTGTCATTTGATTAAGAGAGCAACTGAAAACTATGCAATGCCAACGTTTTTCCCTGTCTGAATGATGTTCATTTGGAAAAAGTATGTAAATTTGTCCATTTATGCAGATATGAAAAAATATAATAAATGAATTATAGTTTTCCCTAACAGTCATTGTCATTTTCATTAATAAGAATACAGTTGTGAAAACTATATAATAAATTAAATAGTATTTTAAATAATATAAATACTTATAGATGGCACTTTTATTTTTTATCAATTTTTTTCTCTCAATAACACAAATAAATAATAAGTAATTAGTTAAATTAGGAAAGGTTATACCATATTTTAAAATGTAATCTTCCATGTGGTCTTTAAATTTGATGACCAATAAAATTTAAAATAAAGTCTAATGAAATAGGGTTATTTTTTTTTTTCAATTCTAAGGAATATTCTGTTTTTTGCGCTAAAAATACAGCAAACTTTCAACTTGCCAAGTGGCAGGTATATTTAGCAAAAGACTATTCAAAGATAGACTCATCATTTCCACTCGATGGCATGCTTGCTTGTGGCCTCCTACTTGAGCCGATCTGTGCTGCTGCGATCATTCAAACCAGAAACGATCCCGGAAATTGAGACATGATAACAAAAGATTTTTGAAAATAACCGTATTTGTTATTCCTAATTTCATAAACTTATGATCTTTTTAGCAATATATTTATATTTCTTGTTTTACAAAATAAATTTAACCCAATAAATCCCCTATATGGTTTTTGCAGTTACCCAGTGTTAATTAATTTCACCAAACAGATGTTTTAATTTTTTCGAATCGCTAAAATTTTAATTGTCTTTTCGAACCAGTAAAAAAAAGTCGATGCTAAATAATAGAGAACATTCTGATCTAATAGCACATTAATACACAATTTCAAATTGCAAATGACAGAAAAAGGAAATCTTGTGGCCATGAAATAAAATATGAATAATAAAACTTATATATTAGGTAATTTGATTCCACAGTATTTTTTTGGTTGTTGTCATGAATAGATTTCCAATACTAAAGCCAACCCCAAAAAATATTTGGTAACGATACATCATCGTTACTGCGGGATATATTTGACACTTTCTAGCAAAGGCTTGTTGCCATTTTTAGATGGGAATCGGTAACGTTATTTCTTAATCTTGTACGATTTTAAAAACATCTGTAAAGATAAAACTAATGTATTACAACTGATCGCTTCATGCATGACAAAGTATTGGTATTGTAGCAAAGAAATATTCAAGAAAAGTGAAAAACTTTGTTCAGATTAAATCTGATTGTAAATCGCTGTCATGCTGAGAGTCGATCAAGAGAAAGAAAGAAAATATCAACTGATTTTTATTCTTTTTGATGCTTACTTCTGCATTTCTTCATCAGCATGTGCTTAACTTTTATTGTGTGATACTTTTAACTTTTACTGTTGCTGTTGCTTTCTATTCACAAACATAAATGAAATGTACGCTTTGACTTCATTTTAAGAGCAGACAAAAGTAAGTGCCGCAATTCCTTCACTGATAAAATGTTAATCGGTTTCCTTCCATTCCACACCGGCACTTCTGCATCACCAGCAAACTCTTTTTGATTTCGGCAGATTTCGTTGCATGAAAACGCGCATACAGGATACATGCTTGCTGGTGGCAGAGGGGAAATGCAAATGGGAAAACATCATTCTAAATATTCATTCCTTTATTC
Organism: Argiope argentata; assembly: GCA_026289955.1. Taxonomy (NCBI): domain Eukaryota; kingdom Metazoa; phylum Arthropoda; class Arachnida; order Araneae; family Araneidae; genus Argiope; species Argiope argentata. Next base: position 7,077,866 of record JAOUZG010004505.1, on the reverse strand, counting down.
TACATATCATTCATTTCCACTATTCGTGCACTTTTCGAAATATTTTTCACATATTTTGCTGCTTTTTATACGAATAAAACTTTGAAAAAAGAATAATTATTTATAATTACAGGAATAAATCTAAATAATGTATGTAATTAAGGAAATATTATATATAATTATATGAATAATTATTATATATATAATTAAGAAAGTAATTATTTCATAGGATGTTTTTAAGATGCATTCAGTCTGAAAACGGACAATTTATCATTTTTTTTACTAAACGAAAAAAAAAGCGAATTAAATTGTCATTTATAAACCAAAACCTTACAGATCGCAATAAATCTACTGTAAATATATCGGGTTAAATAAATACAAGTTTGATAGTAGATAAATTTGTGATTTTTTTTCATTGGCTCTTAAAAGATTAAAATGGTTTCTAAATGTTATAAGAACAGCGTTTCAACATTCATAAATAGAATTATACGCTAAAATATGTTCATATAACTCGGATCATATAAAAAATGACTGTCAATTTTTTTTAAAAAAAATCCTTTATTATATCTTTTTTAAATGACAAATATTTAAGAAAAAAAATCAAACTAATGACAAATAATACAAAACTGAATTTCATTCGAAATTTTATATCATTTATTATTAAACATTTTGGTTTATCAAAAGAAATTCTAAAAAGCTTTATTTTTCTAGAAGTTTTCTCATTTGACTTTCAAATAAATTAAATTTATTGCATCATAAAATTTATTTAATCAGCTTCCAACCTTCATTGAAATATCAAATTTTTTAAAAATTGGTAATTTCATACGAACGAAATTGCAATAAAATAGCAATCAATACTTCGTAAACTGTTAAAATTAACTCATGTGCATAAAATTAAGGATACTTCAGAGTCATACGAAAATCGAACTCTAAAACACAAATGACTTCAAAAATTATATGCAAATTTCGGGAAGCCACCAGAAGACACTAAATGTACGTCACAATGACGAGTGAGTAAGAGAGTGATGTATAAAAAATACAAGCAAAGAAGTGAAATTGTTCGCAAACGCTTCATCAGCCTTGTCATGACGCAATCGCATAGTTATGATACAAACGACGCATTTGGATTCCAAGATGAGGGTAATGAGGGAGTAGATGTTCCAGCACAGTTCTCCCCCCGAGTTACGACGCCGAATGAGCGCCGATATTTGGCAGTTGCTGTTAAAGGAAGCAGACGGAGCACGGCATCACACCCTCTCGTCAGCTCTCTTCAGCCACTCATACCATTTACAGACGCTCAGGGCAGATGGGTCCCTATGCTCGTAGGCCTGTCAGACGTGCTGCCACTGACTGCAGCTCCCTGTCGCCTGCGGTTAGCCTGGAGTAGAGAGCGTGCCTTGTGGGCACCGCAACAGTGCGCTTGTGTGATACTTCCCGACGAGTCCGGGTTTAGCTTGCAGTCTGATTCTCGAAGGACTTTCATTTGGGGAGCTCCAACAACGAGTTACCACCAAGAGAACACCATTTAAAGACACCGTTACTGTGGTGCAGGATTGCTCGTTTTGGTAGGAATTAATCTGGGTTCGAGAACTAACCTGCATGTTCAAAATGGAACCATGACAGGCCAAATATATCGGGACGTTATTCTGGAACAACATGTACGTTTATTTCAGGTCCCCATGGGCGCAGAATTCGTGTTTATGGAAGGCAAAGGCCGCCCTCACCGTACAAACATAGCAAACGAAATGTATTCGATCGGAGGATATCACCCGTATGGACTGGCCAGCATTCTCACCGGACTTGAATCCAGTAGTAGAGCACGTGTGCGACATGCTCGATCGACGAGTTTCAGCCCGTCAACCACCTCCTACATGTCTACCGGAACCTGATGAGTGGTGTAATATTCCCCGATACTCAGCATGCCTATGCATTATAATGACTGAACTGCGTCGTCTTTTAGGCTCCTTACCAACTTTTTAATAAAACGGTTTTACAAATAAATCACATTTGTTTTGCTTCTAACTCTTTCTTCCCCTGAACTTGCATTATCTTCATTTAACGGATGTGAGTGTTTTTGATATTCTTTTGTTTTTGCATGAATATGAAATAAGTGTAAGATGATATAATTTGCATCCAAAAGATGTATGCAAATTATATCATCCAATAATAATTTTATATATCAATTTTTTAAAGTTTCATTAATGATTATGTACAACTTTATAAAAATTTTAATTACGCAGATAAATAATTTTATAAAATTGAAGACATTCATAAGAAATAGTGAGCACATCTATATTAATAAAAATGCAACTCGAAATGCGTTGCTAAGCGCAAAACTGGAGAATGGCTTGACCGATTCGGCTAATTTTTTAAAAATATTTTTGTTAAGACACGAGGATGGCTCTTATGGAGAGAAAAAATTAAAAAAATGCGTGGAAAATAGTTAAAACGACACTTTTCTTACTTTCCCGCCAAAAATTTTCATTTCCTTCCCCCCACACCAACTGAGCTAGATAGCAGGAAGTAATAAATTATGATTTGTTTAGAAAGAAATACGCGAAGTCAGTTGGTTTTCATTCCTAGATAACAGGAAGTTTAAAAAGAAAGAAAATAGTTGCTTTTATTATTAGTCTGTATGGATATTTAATCTATGCCTGCTCAAAATAAAGTTTGGGCTGAGAAGAAAAAAAGAATAACAAAGGGAAAAAAGTGTTTGTAGAAAGAAAAGTAGTGAAGAAAAAAGGATAGGAAAAAAAAAGAAAAGTAGGGTGTGTGTGTGTGTGTCACCATTATTTCCTCTGTACGCATTTTCCAAGCTGTTTTTAAACTTTCGCATCTCTTGAAAACCAGTTGTGTCTTTATTTGTTTAGTGTATTTACATTTATGAAAATTTGAATCTCAATATTCTATAAAAACGTAGAATTTTAGACCTTTTCCTCCACTATTTAAGTAAAATATCAATTCCGGGACAATTATTGCTCGGATAGAAAGAGAAAGATGAGTAGTACAGTGAACAGATCATCTGAAGAAAATAATAATAAATAATACTATAAATGAATTATATGATTATCAAAATTTGTTTGGTTTAAAAATATTTTGGTGAAAAACCAGTTATGAGACACAGCTACATAAAATATTAGCGAGCATTAATACTGGCGAACCGACTGGTCGCCAAAGGCGGCTAGTACACAAATAAATTTAAGCAAACCTAATTTAAAAATAAATTTAAGCAAACCTAAATTCTTTTCTCGCTAAAAAGGACGGAGTTTGTTATGAATTTATCATAAGCAGTATGTTTGAAAAATTAAACAGTTGCAATAGAAGGGTTTGCTCATCGAATTGGTTTTTAGTAATTTTTCTATTATCCATGAGACAGTGCATGAGTGAAAGAGTAAAAAGAAATACAATGCCATGTCAATGGGAAGTATTAGTTTGATTCCATATTTTTTGTCTTTCGCGAAATATTTTACATAAACCCTTGCAAAATAATAACGCGAAAAATGAAGAAAATGTAAAATTAGTGACATTTGAAGGCTAAATAAATTGATATCAGCATTTTGAAACTTGGGAATTTACCGCTAAATGCATCGTTTCAGGCTTAATAAAGAAAATTTTGGAGAACAGAAAAGTTACTAGTGAGATGGAGCTGAACTTCTGCACTTTCCCCGCTAATGATTTATTGGCTCATTTTATGCTCAAATTTAAATGCATGGTCATTTCAAAAATTTAGAAATTTCATTTTGAAAATTTGTTTCGTATATTAAACATCATTTTTAATGGTAAATGTGTATCCAAAATGGATACCCTATCTTATATTGTTATAACAAAAAATAACGTAAAAGAACAATTGAATTATTTTTAAAGATATGAATTTTCAAAATTATATTTTAAAATTAGCTAAATATTTTTCCACCTTATAATTTCGAAATGAATAGACAGACCAACGAAATTTAGTTTTCTAAAAGAACTTTTGATGCAGCTTTGAAAACTGAGTGTTGCGACTGGAAATTACAAATACATATTTTTGTGTTTTAATATAGAGATGCACCTATAGGAAATAAATGATTCAGAAGTTTTTAAGAGAACATTAGGTCGCTTTAAAAAACACATTTTTATGACTATGCAAAGAACGACGCCAAAGAAAATCCGGGCGACTCGTATTTTCTTTTCCTAGCCCTCACTCGAGTCTCTCTTTTCTGCAAACATTTGAAAACTGTGAAATATTTATCAAAATGTGCAATCCAGTCCCATGTAGAAAACAGCTTTGATGGGACTAACGAATGCATTGAGGGTTCATGGAGTTCATGCCCACAAATTCATCCTTCAACTACATTTTAGAATCCTTTACGAACTTTACGACAGGAAAATAAATTCTCATTTTTACCTAGTTTTAAAACTATGTGTAATTTTTAGATGACATGAATAAAAGTTGAAATAAAAGGATATTCAAAAGGATCGCTAATCAAAATAGAAGTTATAGGCTTCAAAATCGATTTAATTACAGTGGATGAAAACCCTATACATTTCATTCAGAGAAACACGGGAAAACAGTTCTACAGTAGAAAAACTTATCATCTTGAAAAAAGACGCAACAATAAAATGATTCAGTGAAGTAAAAATGCATCCCAGTCTATCTTCTGCAGAGGAACACTAAAAGAAGAGAGTCATTCCGCCCGGACGACCATAAAATAATGGATCTTTTGATGTACGAGTAAACAAAGAACAAAGAATCAAAAAATAATTCTGTTTTATAGTAGTATTTCCCGTCACCGAAATTTATATATCTTTGCTATTACCAAAGGAATATAAATACAGGAAGCGATGAACTTTGAAAGATAGTTTTTGTTTTCAACAGTTTTGTTCGGGTTTTCTCTTGCTAGAAATTTGTCTTCATTTTCGATTTACTAAAGTTGTATTAATATAGTTAACTTCCTTATAATTATTTCTAAAACGAATAACTTTATTCTTTATAGGAATGATGTCTTCATGGGTGATACTTTCGGAAGGCTTGAATCGTTATTTCCCTTATTCAATTGTTAGAATTCTTTCGAAAACTCGGAGGGCAACAATCCATTTCCTTTTAAACAATAGTATTATAGCAGAGAGCAATTAAACATATACAACAAAAGATAATGCAGCCCTTAAATCATCGTGATTTACAAAGACCAATAGACTAATTATTCGCGAAAACACTTCTTAATCGCCACTCACTTCGTTCTATAGAACTCTTTCTTAGAGTGAAAGGGCATTAATTACCTTCTTATCAAACAATAATTTTATTGTGGCTGACATTAAATACTATATTGGCTACAAAGTACATATCTTGCACCCAATTGAAACTAATAAAGAGAGATAAAGATGAATTATTTTGTAAATTTAAAAATATGTTTAATTTTCTGTTTGTTTTCTTAATTTGTGCCTATTAAAAACCTTACTTGTCTATGCAGTACATATAGTGGTATAAAGCTCGTTTAAAAAGTTATCCTCAGTACACACGTATGTTCGTGTCTTTCGTTTAAGCTTAACGTGTCAAAACGGAAAGTAAAGACACTCCTGTGATTGGCAACAAAACTGCTGAATTAAAAAAAAATCCTTCTGATTGTTGCCATCCAACTGAAGTAGGTCACAAAGTAACTTCATCCGGGAAAGACGTGGATGCTTCATGGAAATTTTCGCAGCGCATCTTTTATCTTGTAGCAACAGTTTGCACCAAACTTTGAGCTTGCTTTCCTTCAAGAAGTTCGTCATTTCTTGGTGGCATGCATTCCATTTGGGATTGGGAACTTTCTTTGGCTATTGGAATAATTTCGGTTCATTTAATGGCATTCATTTTCTCACATCTATTTCAATTATACATTTGTTTAGATTCGTTGACAGTGGCTCCAAATAAACAGGCTAGACAGGCGCCTGGAGCATTGATGGGGAAAAGAAGTCTTAAAAAGTCGATAAAAAAAACTTTCTTGCCGAGTTGCCGACTAAATACGGTTATAAAAAATACAAATTCTATGAAGGATAGAATGTTGGAATAATGTGAAAATTTTATCAAGTATAATGGATCCTTTTTCCAAGATCTGTTTCATTATATTCGCTGAGTTATTAGTCAACACTTAGATTATTTCTTTTATTTTTCTTTTATTTCACCTGTTTACACAATTAAATGGTCACTGGTCCCGCCATTTCTCACCTCTGCTAATTGTTGTTGTGTCAAATGGCACTTGTCATGGACAAGCCCGCTGCTGAGCCCAGCAGCAGATTTAAGCCGAATGAATCGTCTCTTGTATTTGAGTAGCGCCAACAGTACGATTTTGCTACACACTCACCACATTCGCTTGCACAACCCCTTTTTACAGGGGGGCACATTCACACATCTCCCAGATAGCACACAGAATAACAACCATGCCCGAACCGGGACTCGAACCGGAGACCTCCAGAACACGAGGAAGACGCGCTACCTCTGTGCCAGCAAGCCGGCCCTCTGCTAATTAATGCGATAGAATGTCAGAAAAGTTTAAAGATTTTTCAAAGACAAAATTGTATTAATTTTTTATATATATCTTTATCTCAGTCTCTACTATAATGAAGAATAAATGAAGATAATGAAGAATGTGCATCTTCTTGTGCGTGCGCGTAAATGATTGTTTGTTTTGCACAGGGATTATTTGACCGTTCCCAATTGGATGTTTGAGTTTCTAAATATGCTATAAATATACCGTAAAGAATGATAATAAGCTATTTTGATGAACTTTTGTTTGAATTTTTATATGAAAAATTTAATAATAAATTGTTTTCCCACTAAAGTATTGGAAAAGTAATAATGCAAACGAATTTTTTACGATGCTTTATATTTCAAAAAATTACTTTTAATCGCGCAAATGCTGCTGTGGAACGAACTTTATTTCATTTTCAAATTTCTTTTTAAATTATTTTTATACATAATTTTATTGCTGAAATTTCATAATTTTATATATCTTTAAATTTTTAACTTTCGTCTATTACAAAATGTTAAAGCATAGGGATCTAATCTAAGCAAAGACATGCAAGATATTAAACACAGCAGGAAATAAATTCTCTGTATTACGTGAAGGCTATCCTTTGATTTCTCTTTTGTCACCATGTTTTGTTTCAATGCGGCTCACAGGCTGCTTGATGTTCTTCCGTAATATTTCTGAGCTGTGTAGCACTGACGTAAGCATAAGCAAAGGGCAAAGCGTTGGGAACAGAAGTCGCAGCATCAGGCGGGACAACATGCACGCTCCATAGAGTGGGTGTTTATTTTCATGCGAATTTGACGTGTACTCACTTAAATTGTACACAACGCATATTGGAGATAAATCACTAAATCATCATTCGAATGGTTCTTTTTCCTTCAATAAATTACAAAGTTGAGACTGTGTAAAAAGATATTTACTATTTTAAAACCAAGCTCATTTTGAGCTCAAAGACTCAAATTTTTTGATAGTGATTTTTTTTTTCAATTTTAACATTTGAAAATCTTTCTGCTTGTTTTTCACCAATAATTTTCTTAATTTCAGAGAAATTAAAATACTTCCTTACATTGTTTTATCAATTGTTTAATGACTTGAATTTCTTCCGATTTCGAAATTTAACAAGGGGAAAATATTCCACTAATTGTCCGCGCCATTTTCATGAGTGAAAAAAAGTAAAGGAACAGACCCGCGAAACAAGATAAGCAATTAGAGTTTACCTTAACCTGGAGTTACGTTGTTAAGGATGCTTTGACATCACAGAGACTTACTTCCGTTCGGTTCATATACATAATAAACAAAAGGCTCATATACATAATGAACCAAAAAGTTGCCAAATTATTTTTAAAAACGTTTCTATGCCTCATTCAATTTGATGTTTAAAATCAATTAATGAACACTAATTTATAAATAACAGAGAAATTTAAATTAACTGCAATAATGTGTTCCACAATTCTGCTAGATGGAAGACGGACATGTCTAATATAAAATAAAAATTTTGAAGAGCTATTACATTCAAAAATACTTATGATTATGTTATCAAGTTTATAAAAATTTGTATTATGCACTATTTGGAATAAAATTATCAAAAAAAGAATGAGTTACATGCTACGAAGTTACAAATATATATATGTACTAGATAATGCCCGCCTGCTTCACTAGCCATTCTTCAATTTGAATGTGGACCCAGACTTCTTATATTGACAAAAGGTCTAATTTCGAATTGATAATTACTGTAAATTTGAAAAAAATTTAAGTCAGGAAATATAATGCCTGTCAGTGAATCTGTCATACAAAGATTTCCACGTCATGCATGAGATTCTATGTAATGGGACTTGTCAACGCTATTTAAAGTGACGGGATCTCCGGTAAGCCTACACCATAAGAATTGCCAACATAAAAAATTGATATATTTTGAATTTTTTTAATACTTATTCATTTTTTAATCAATTAAATCAAAATTTTGAATCAATTATAATGATTTGTTACTGTTTTTTAAGCGTAGCAATCTTAATATATAGCAATGACTTTTTTAATTTTTCATTACAATAATTTATTTCTAATAATTATAACATTTTATTTTCCGAAAACTTATTAATATCTTTAAATATATATAAAACTGTACACGAATATATTTAGTTCACGAAACTTCTCTGTGGACAACATTCCTCGTACGTTTTTCTAGCTGAAGAACGATGAGATCCTCAGGTGAACTTACTCTTGAACACGCCGCATAAAATTAACCATGAGAAAAACAGTCATTTTGTAAATCTGCACCAGCTAATTTTAAACCTTGGTGCTTTATTGATGGCCATCGCAAAGCAACTTCTGACTCGGAACTGCAACCGCTTCAATTTAGAATCATCTTCTAATGAATCATAGGGATTCTCGGAATGAATCTATTTTCACCCTCATAATTTCCTGCAAAAAATGTTGCTTCGATAATGTTTCTTCCCATAGTTTTTACTTGCAGCCTAGCGCCATTACATAATTTTGGTGGGTTAAAATTGCGCAACAACATTGTTGGCATACCAATGTTCAGATAAAGAATATGAGGTGATATTTCCGCAGGATAAAGTATGCGTAGAAACTTCACAGAAAGGTGGACAGTGCTTTCTACTTCTACAACTATATCCACAGATTCATACATCACATCTTCAGTTAATAATTTTTCTAGCAGAAAGGTATTAATCGTAACAGACGATTCGTTTGTTGGAGGAGGGTGAGAAAATATGAAAATTTGTTCTTAGTGAGTGTTTGCATCATAAAATGAGCAACTATGCGAAATTTCAAGTCAATCGGGTCTATAGTTTCAGAAATCTCGTGATGAGCTCGCTTGAATATAGATAGATATAGAGAGGTACTGAATCCTTTCTATGATATATTAATCAACTTAATTTGTGACTAATAGTCATTTGTAGACAATAACCATTTCTCGTTTAAGTATATCGTATTAATCAATAAATTCTTAAGGATTTCTGAATTAATATTATATCAATAATATTAATATTGTTTCAATAAGACAAAATTATATTATTTTAATAAATTTTCTAAATTTAGATTTACAAAATAATTTTTTTCTCAAATATTTTATATTAATAGCATCTTTTTCAATTTTTTTAAAATCATAACTATTTAATATTTTTGTTTAATTCTTTACATGGATATAACATAGCATTCATTTTAAAATAACTATATTACAATTCTTGGCTAAATGCTTTTCAATAATAATATATATTTCAAAATAAGCATATTAGTTTTTTGAACAATTGAAAACTGCATTAGTATCATTCCTATACTACCAGAGTGCCTAGCTTTCGGTTAAAAGATCCCAGCATTTATTTTCCTTTAAATCTACTTGCGACATTATTTTATTTTAAAAACTCATTTCCAGTTCATAAATTCCGAATGGAACACTTTTCTTTTCCTTGTTTAAATATTCTATAGAAGGGTTTTGGAAAATAGCGCTATTTTTGCTAACGGAAATATATTGCTTAGAATACGATAAATGATCAAAACATAAATACTTACCTTGTATCAATTTTTAATTTTAAATTTATTTGACATCACCCGCTTCTTCAAAGCTTTTCCTCCCTTCCATTTTGGATGGAAGGGCGAGTCATTTAAAAATACTCTTTTGCATGCTATGAGAAAAAGAAGCAATTCCAACTGCAATTCAACTAATGGCTGAGCCAAGCTGAAGCGAATGCAAATGTAAATTGTACGATTTGCCGAAGAAAAGTCATTGCATTTCAAATGCTTTTATGAATGAAGAAAAGTATTTATCGCACGCATTTGTTGAACGAGGAAACAACTGTTATTCGGGTTGTTTCCAGTTTTTAAAACAAACAGCGTATTACATTCGCAGCTGTTGCCAGGCGGTACAAAAGAAAATGAATTTTTCTATTACATGTTAACGGAAACGTATCTATATCCATAATACTCTATACTTTTGTATGGCATTTTCATTGGTGAAATGGAATGAGAAATTGATTCCCTGTTTTTGTTGATATTACTTTCGATCCTTTTGTCAGAAAGGATTTTTTTTTCTTAACTGTTAAAATGAAATGTAACAAATCTAATAGGTGCATAAATGGCTGCCTAGAAATGGTCTAGTGATCGTGCTATTTATTTCTACGTTCTGTTGGTACACTTTTTGAATTCGGCGGCGCTCTCACGCAGCAAGATTTGAGAATTTATATAAGATTAAACGAAAGCAACTATATTATTTATCAATTATTTTGTCTGGTTAAAAATCAAAATTTACATAAATATATTACATTTGTATAAGGTTATAATGAATTTGATAAATATTTTTGAAAAATAAAGCCCTTGGAATAAAAATGTTTGTCATCTTAGTACTTGAAAGGAGGAATACCAACTTCTCTTTTTAAATTATCCTCTTTCTTTCTTTCTTTTTTTTCAAAATGTCGCGTGTGGAAAAGCTATGGATCGAAGGGTAGTATTTTTTTAGCTTTTCGAGAAAAAAAAATTTCTTTTAAATAGCGCCATGAAATTAATGGTATTAAAAGTTCTGCTTGCAAACTAAACAATACGATTAATTAAAAACTCGTCTTTCTCACTTTTTCTGCTCTGTCTCTTGCTTCATTGTTTTGACCGTAATTAAACTGCAAGTATTCTTCAAAATGTCTCCGTTGGATTAGATTTACTCATAGCTCAACTCTCATTCCGCTGGAAAGAAACTTCATGCAATGGCTGTTTGCTGTACGAAATCGAAGGCATTTACTTTAAACTGACCTATAGTTAAAAATAAATACATTTAAAGTCATACTAAAACAATGCAGAAAGATTATTGATTATTCTGTAATTTTCAACATATTATGCAGTTGAATAAATAATAAGATGTACAGTTGAATAAATAAATAAGATGGTCCCGATCTAATTAAAATTATTTGAAAAATAAGCATCTTAATTGCAGATCCTGCAATAGGTACAGAAACGGAGATATAGACAGCAAAATACAAAAGTCCCCATACAACAGATCGATATTTGATTTTAGAATATGAATTATAGATCATCCTATTACACACGTTATGGAGTTTAAAATCAAAATAAATTTTGAGAGCTCGGGACTCACAAGTATTTCTGTAGTTCCAAAAAAAATGAGTAGATGCAATTTTTATTGATCGCTATTAGCCGCAACCCCAGATAAAGCATGATGTAAGATACATTTCTAAAATATTATGTTCGTTAATTATCTACAGGATATGACATTGCTAAAATTACAGGTTAGCGCTTCAATAAAATAGGATCAATTGTAAAATAACGAGATTTTATGCCATATGGTGTAAATGTTAAATTTAAATGGTGCATGGTAAGATAATCTGGTGCTTAAGCTTGCATTAAGCTCTGGCGAAGTGTAATGCCTCGAGCAACATGCGGATCGAAAAATATATAACAGAGATGCACTTAGCATGGGTTACGTGAACGCGAATTGAATCTATAGAATGTTCACCATAACATGGCCAGAAATTTAAAAACTCCCATTTGTCTCGTTTGAGACTAATGCCGTTTATAAATAGAATAATTTATAACAGACGATTTACGAATTGTTCTTACACCTTTGAATCCTTCCCTCAGCAAATATGCATTAATTCTTCAATTTTACACTATAATTTTCAGAAGCATACATTATTTTTAAGACTGTAGCTTTTACTTTGTACAATGCTTGTCTTAGAAATTTACTCCGTACTGTTGACTATATTTCATTTCCATTCGATCAAGAATAACAGAGCTCGAAGTGAGTTATGAATATATTCTACAGAAAACGTACTCGACAAGAAATCTAACGAAACCGAACCGCCTTATATTTTCAAATTTTTAAGCCCTTCTCCTTCCTCCAGCTGCCGCCCCCGCAGTAAAGAAGGCCTCTTGACGTCCCGAAACGATTCATCACCGCACTTGGCACAATGTTGCAGACAGAGGAGAGGAAGTAAACCTCTTTTAACGAGTTTATTTTGAAAGTTAGAATATATATTTTATGATTAGGGGCTGCTTCCAGGAGCAATACTTGCTTCCTTTCGCTTTTTCGCCTCGTCTTATCCGGTGCACTTCTTTCTCGGGTACACAAAGAAGCGAACCCTCCTCTCCCTCGAGATTTTTTAAGCATGCTTCCTTTACGTGCTTTCAAACATGCTGATCAGATGTGCATTAGTAATGGAGACATGGGTAAAAACGGGGTAAAATGGCTTTGTTGTATAAAGAGATAGAGGGATGGCCTTTGGGAGTCGTACAGAGACATCTCATTCGATTCATTCTTAAAATGAGATTTTCGAAAGTTTTCCGAAGGTTTTCACGAAACTGTTGAGTTCATGAAATGACAGAATACCTAAATTTTAAACACTATTTTAAGGACTAGTCGCTTTTGTTTTCTACATGGATTTTTATATGATTTATTTCCAATGCAATATGACCATTCAAGGGCATGTTTGAAATGAGACCACTTTCATGAGAATATTTAGATTAGCATTTGAAAAAAAAGGACATTTTCTCTTTTTCAGTTGCATTCCATAAACGAACCAATGAATATCCAATCCACATAACATCCGATTATAAGAAATTGTAGCTATCTTTTTCCTCTAGCTTCTGACTCAATTGAGATTTCAGTCATTTTAGCCTTCAACGCGATGGCCAGGGAATTCCGAATTGGAATGACACCTGAGACAGGCTCTAGTCCTCCAAAGAACGGTTTTATTTTAACGTTTCATATACGTCCTAAGAAACTTTGTGAAGCAATTTCGTGTTTTGATTAAATGTTCTAAGAGCCACATTCTTGCTCATTCATAGTATTTGAAAATTCGCTCAGCCAGAACAGACAACGGGCAGACGCGAGCCCAGCGTAACTGTTGTGCTGCGTAGAGTTACGCTTACACCAGGTATGATCCTGCAGTATGACCGAAATTCGTAATAACTCAATTTCCGACTGTACAAACATTATCTATTTGAATGCAATCGAACTGGAACGCTGACTTCTCAAGCTTAAGGCAGACCTTTGGTTCAATGCTGGCCGTTATTGTACTTCGAGTGCTCGTGTGAGTTTTCGGGTAGATTTAAATGAGTAAAGATGCGCCCCGCTTGTCTTCAAATAGGAAAGGCTTGACTCGGATGTAACTCTATTTTATGAACAAACAGGCGCTGGAATTCCAGTCATGCTACGAAGAAGATGCCAGCTCATTCCTCAAAAAGAAAGTGCAGTTAAATGAAAAAAAAGAATTGAAAGGGCGCAGTACATTTATATATTATATAAAATAACGTAAATGACTCCATTAGGTACGTAGTTATGATTCGTTTAGCTTAAGTTTAGTTCTAAGGATTATCAATATTTATTTTATTACGAACTACATCTGCATGATTGTAATGTAATATATCATACAATATTTCTTAGTTTTAATTATGAATAATATACAGAAATTTTAAAGTTTTCAGAAATAAAACACTTTTTCAAAAAATGGAACTATTTCAAAGCAGACGAATTTCCATCCTAAGAGATAAAGTGCATTTCGATTTTACACGCAGCATTCAGATATTTTATATGTCAGTCCGTTACGCGAGGGAATTCTTTCCCATTACTATTCAAAACGCGTCCCTTCCCGTAAGAAAGATTGGAATTTTTCGAAAAAAGGGTATCGCTTTACATCCTCTTTGTAAGGCACGGCAACATTTCAATTCTCCCACGCTAACAACACGAGATCGGCTTTCTGAAATTTTAAAAACTCGAAGCGAAAGTGCTGATTGATATGGAACGGAAGAAAAGGCACCGCTGCAAGGTGTTTTTATTTTCAGATACTCTCGTATCCACAGCTGTATTCAGATTAGATTAGCACCAGCCATTGGTTACTGCACTCTTTTCATGGGGAGTAATTTTTTTAAGTGGAATTTTTTTTCAACTTTATATATTTATTATTGGTAATAAAGCCCTAATGCATGGTTTCGGTTTCATATTTATATAGAATATTT